>JAOXYA010109600.1:0-22415 GCA_028565675.1 Sorex palustris | reverse complement strand
GCCCGTGTATGGGGGGGGCATCAGGGCCGGGGGGTGGGAGGAGGGGCTCCTGGGGGTCTTCTCCTCCCACCTCCAGGCAGGGCAGACTCAGGGGTGGGTGGGACCCCAGCCTGGGGTTCTCAGCTGCTCCAGCTTCAGGCAGCCTCATGGCCTCCAGGCTGGGATGGAGGGAGACACAGCTAGCCTGGGGGGTAGGTGGGGGGGGGGAACAGCTGGCCCCGAAGGGGGGGCAACACAGCTGGCCCATGTTGGGACACAGTCGGCCCTGGGGGGCACAGCTGACTCTGAGATCCGGGGTCCCAGAAATGGTTCTGCCGGAAGTGGGTCAGGGAGTGCCCAGAGTCATGGCAGTGAGCACCGCCCCCTGCACCTGGGCTGGTGCCCTGCATGGCCGTTGGGACAGGGGAGGCCCACGAAGCTGGGAGGGTCACAGGGTGGGCACCGAGGCCGCTGTCGGGGTCTCTGCTGCAGCTGCTGTGAGCTGGGCTGGAACCCAGATCTCACTGCAGGAAGCAATGATGCTGCGGGTGTGGGGGCAGCGGGGTCAGGGGTTAATGAGCGTGCGCTCGTGTGTGTGTGTGTGTGCGCGCGCGTGTGCTTGTCACACTTGTGTATACATATACACATGCCTATGTGTGTGCACATGCATACGTGAGCACACATGAGCAAGTACATGCATGCACGTGTGTACATGTGTGTGCGCATGTGTGCCAGTGCATGTGTGTGAATATGTGCGTCTGAGTGTGCATGTGTGTGCACGTGCATGAGTACATGCGTGTGTATACATGTGTGTATGTGCATGTGAGTGCGTGTGACTGCGTCTGCACGTGTGTATGTGTGTATGAGTATGTTGTGTGTGTGTAGGTGCACTCCCTCCCCCCCCACACCCGGCCCTCCCCTCGAGGACCCCAGGGTGCTGCTGAGTCCAACCAGGGCAGTTGGTAATTAATTGAGACAGGACAAGAAGCTTTAAACATTTTACGATCGATTTGCATAATGGATCTTTGTTCTAAGAACAAGCCTCTGGCTCGTGGGGCTGCTGGCCCTGGCTGCACCTTGCTGGGAGGGTGGAGGGCCGGGTGCCCACCAAGGGGAGTGCCTGAGGTGCAGGTGGGTGGGCAGAGGGGACACACTGTGACAAGGGTCCTGTCCTGGTGGGCCTGACCTAATCAGGGACCCCTTCAGGCTTGGGCCTGGTTCTCACTGGATGACAAAGACGAGGACCTCTGAAGCAGCGTAGGTGGCCCTGGCTGCCGTGTGAGGGAGTGTCCCCTGACCAGGCCAGCAAGGTTCAGCCTCTCTGGGGACCTGCTTCACTGGTGGCAGGCATCCGGGTGCCCCAGCTGCATTCAGCTCACCCTCGGGGGCCTGGAGAGAATCCTGAAGCATGCGTGAGTGCCGAGCTCGGTTGCTGTCTGCTGTCTGCGGGGGCTGATGGCCGCCCCGGCTTCCGAGACTGGACTCGGGGCACAGATACGCGGCGCAGGGACCCAGCTGTGTGGGCTGGAGCTAGTGAGTGGGTGCCGTGGCTGGGGCATGAGCACAGTGCCCGGCACCAGCCACCGCCGAGGCCTGCCTCCTTCCCACGCGGGGGGACCCTGCGGCCACCCCAGTTGCATAACTCCCCATCCACGTGAGAAACTTAGAAATGAAAATGCTTGGTCTTGGCTGCTGGGGGAGCCTTGAGGTGCCGTGGCTGTGACCAGCCCCCGTGGGCAGCCGTTAGCTGTGCTGGGATCTGCAGCCGGGGGTTGTGGGCATTGGGGGCCGTGGGTACTGGTGGCCGTGGGTACTGGGGGCTGTGGGCAACGGGGGCCGTGGGCACCGGGGGCCATGGGCACTGGGGGCTGTGGGCATTGGGGGCTGTGGGCGCTGGGGGCTCTGGGCATCGGGGGCCGTGGGCACTGGGGGCCATGGGCACTGGGGGCCGTGGGCATCGGAGGCCGTGGATACTGGGGGCCGTGGGCATTGGGGGCCGTGGGCGCTGGGGGCTCTGGGCATCGGGGGCCGTGGGCACTGGGGGTCATGGGCAGTGGGGGCCGTGGGCATCGGAGACCATGGATACTGGGGGCCATGGGCATTGGGGGCTGTGGGTACTGGTGGCCGTGGGCACCGGGGGCCGTGGGCACTGGGGGCTGTGGACATTGGGGCTGTGGGTGCTGGGGGCCATGGACATCAGGGGCGGTGGGCGCTGGGGGCTGTGGACACTGGGGGCCGTGGACACTGGGGGCCGTTGGCATCGGGGGCTGTGGGCACCTGGCTGAGGTCTGGAGCCAAGCTCTACAGCCGGTGGGCCGTCACAGCCTCTGAGCAAACGTGGCAACCAGCATCCAAGGCTCCCATGGCGGCCACCTGCCTGTGTGTGTGCTCAGGGCGACTCCCTTGGGGCTGTTGGCCCAGTCACGGCTGCAGAGTCCCTGTGTGCCCACAGGGTCTGGACCTTCCACACACAGACGTGAGCACTGTAAGGAATCCAGTTGCAGTGGCCTGAGCTGCAGGCAGATGCCCTGGTCTGCCATGGCCAGAGGGGGTCCTCAGAGAGGGGTCCCAAACACCACCCACCCACCTTATAGCATCCATCCCCTTCCTCTGTCCATCTGCCCGATCTCTCCCTGAAGGACTATGGGAGCCACCTCCTCCAGGAAGTCCTCCTGACTGTAGACTGCCCTGGGGTTCCTGTATCTGCTTTGTGCCCTGGCTGTGTGAACGGGCAGCCCTCTTGATTCTTCTGGCTAGCTGAGCTTCAGGGGGGCACTGTGATCAGGTACAGTATCTGTGGGGCTCACCCTCACAGCCCTCAGCCCAGTGCCTGGGCTGAAGGTGGGGTTGGCAGCATTGAACAGCCAGGAAAGGGGGCATTTACTGTTCACATACTTAGCACCTAGCACCCAAGCCTCTGTCCACCCACTCTCCATTATCCGAACCATCGCCCGTCCACCCGCCACCTGAACGTCCAATCAGTGCTCTTGTTTTTGCCGGAGAATGAGCCAGACTCAGCAGTGCTCAGGAGGGGCCCCCAGGACTCAGGGGACTGTGTGACCCCAGGGCTGCCGACTGGGGTCAGCCGCAGCAAGACAAGTGCCCCCCCCACTCTCTCTGCAGTCACCGGGGGCCAATGACCATCAGCGTCCCTCCATCTTCCCACCCCCACCCCCTCATCCACCATCATCCCTCCATCATCCCCTCGGCTGACCACCCGCCATCCTTCACCCCATTAGACACCACCCGACCCCCTTTAATCCATCTGCCACCACACCGCCCATTGAGCCACCCAGCCACTGTCTCTCCATGCTCCCGGCCATGTGCTGAGCCTCTATTCTCAAACGTCTGATCTGCGATGTTCTACCTCTGCCCTCCTGCAGCTGAGTGACCCCTTCTGGCTGGACCGCGCCCTCCTTGGTGCTCCCCCTTGCCGGTGCTTCTGCACTTGCCTCAGTCCCTCCCGCGGTCACCTTCCTTGCTATGTCCCACCATCTCTGTGTTCCCCGGAGCCCCTCCTGCTGTGGGAGGCGTCTCTTCCTCGTGCTGAGCAGATGTCCTGCGGTCACCTGCCCGGGCAGGCACAGCTGAGTCGGGCTGAAGAACCCTCTGTCCCCCACATGCTCGCCAAGGGCCCATCTTGAGTGGCAGGAGGACAGATAATGGGGGTGTCCCTGGCCCGCCTTCCTCTGGTCCAGCCCTGCCCCTTCTAAGCTCCCCAGCACCCCGAACTTGCCTGTATCTGGAGGTATGTGGGCCTCTCTCTTGCCTTCCCTAAGGTGCCCGGCAGACGGGCCTCCTCAGAGGGGCCTTTCTCCATATCTGTCCCCTCCCCTGCCCCTTCCCCAGTCCAGTTGGCAATGCTTCACATGTCAGTGTACTCGATCGGTTTCATTTTGGGGGCCCTCAGAGGTGCTCAGGGATTGCTCCTGGCTCTGTGCTCAGGCATCACCTGTGGCATGTGCATGTGTGTGTGCATATGCATACATGCATGTGAGTGCATGTGTGTACATGTGCACATGCAGTATGCATGCGTGTGCATATGCATGTATGCATGTGCATGTGTATATGTGCCCGTATGCATGTGCATGTGTCACATATGTGTGTGCACGTGCATGTGTGCACGTAAGTATGCATACATGCACATGTGTGCACATGTGTACACGTGCATGTATGTATGCACGTGCGTACATGTGCACATGTGTGCATACATGTTTGCACGTGCATGTGTGTACGTGTGCATGCAAGTGTGCATGTACGTGTGTACATGTGCCCATATGCATGTGTGCACGTGTGTGCATGTAAGTGTGTGTACGCATATGCGTACACATGCATGTATGTATGCACGTGCATGTGCGTACATGTGCACGTGTGTGCATACATGTTTGCACGTGCATGTGTGTGCATGTGCATGCATGTATGCGTGTGCGTGTGCGTGCATGTGTGCGTGTGCGTGTGTATATGTGCCCATATGCATGTGCGCATGCATGTGTCACATATGTGTGTGCACGTGTGTGCATGTAAGTATGCATATATGCGCATGTGCACATACGTACACGTGCATGTACATGTGCACGAGTGTGCATACATGTTTGCATGTGCATGTGTGTGCATGCATGTATGCATGTGCATGTGTATATGTGCCCATATGCATGTGCACATGCACGTGTCACATATGTATGTGTGCATGTGCATGTATGCATGTAAGTATGCATATATGTGCATGTGCACGCACATGTGTAATACATGTGCATGTGTGTATGTGTGTGTACATGTGCATGCATGTGCATGCATGTTTGCGTGCATGTGTGTGCGTGTGCATGTATGTGTGTGTGTGCGCACACAATCATTCTGTGGAGTTGGATGGTAGGAGGTGCCTTGGGCCCGTGGTGAGGCCAGGGCTGGAGGGCTACTCTGAGCAACCCTGGAGGTGGGGGATGAGCCGTGAGAGCATGTGTGGGGTGCGAACATCCCACCCTGCGTGACTGCAGGGAAGGGTTCTGGGGTGGTGGGTCTGTGGGTGTCTGAGCCATCTGGGCCCCCCAGAGCTGCATGAGCCCACAGCGAGTGGAAAGGCTCAGCCTACCTGGACAGGGGCGCTGTGGCTCTCAGGCTCTGGGCAGTTGGGGAGAGGAGTGTGGGGGAGAGGGGGAGCCTTGGGGACAGCTGGATGTGCTGTCCTGCCCAGGCCCAGCTTTGGCCTCCTGTCCCCGGAGCGGCTGCAGGGAGGGTGGACGAGGTGCCATCCCACGGGTGTCTGTCTGTCCGTGCTGTCGTCCACGGGGTCCAGGCTCCCCTCCTAACAGGTTCACGGAGGGCTCTGAGACAGGCTGGCCCCAAGGCTTTTGGGGCGGGGGGCAGGAAGGAGCTGCAGCCGCCACGGCCCAGGGACTTGGGGGCTTCAGATCAGGCTCAGGGCTCGTGTCCAGCCCACGGTGCTTGCTGGGTGCCAGGCAGCCTCACCCGGGCCACCTTCCTGGCTGCACAGGGACACTCTTATTTGGGGGCCACTCCTGAGTGCTCAGGGCCTACGCGGGGCTCTGGGCTCAGAGGACCAGCCCAGTAGCACGGAGGTCACTGAAGGACCCACGCAGAGGGGCAGGGGACACGCCAGCCGAGGGAGGCACTGGGCCCGCATCCTGGTCTGGGTCTTTGGGGTTTCAGGATGTCCCCCTGACCCCAAGGGCGGAGCCAGCGTGTGACTGGCTCTGGCTGTGGGTCAGGATGTCCTTCCGGTCTCCCAGTAAAGTTCCAACAGTGGGGACTGTCCTGTCCCTGTTCGTCCGCAGCCCCGTTTCCCCCTTCCCTGCCCTCAGCCCCGCCCCCTGGTCCCACGCCCCCAGCAGGGCACCCCTGCTCCTCTGGGGCTGGGCCTGGGGGCGAGGTGTGGGGACAGAGTGGCCCTTCCCACCCTCTCTCCCCTCCTCCCTTCCTCCTTCCTTCCCTCCCCCATTCCCTCCTCCCCCCTCCCCCCTTCTCACATCCCCTTGCTCCCGCCCACCTCTGACTCTGCTGTCCCTGTCCCTTGCTTCCTGCCAGCAGCAGTAAACTTTGCCCAGCGGCTTGATATTTACTGAGCGGAAGCAGCTGATGGAGCCACACGCCCAGCAATTAGCTCTGACATCACCTCAGCCCAAGGCTGCTCCTGTCACTGCCCTCCTGCCTCAACCCCCCCCCATTCCCTCTCAATCCTCACGCCTCACCCCTCCTTCACCTCTCACCCCTCACCCCCTCACCCCTCCAACTCATTCTGACACATTGGCCACTTTCTGGCTGGGGCTTCTGAAGAGGCAGATGCAGCCCCCTGTACTCTGGCTCCCTCGACACAGACATCGTCCTCTGCCTCAGTTTCCCCGTCTGCAGTGGAGGACATGTGGAAGTGTGTGCATGCACGTCCACCCATGTGTGCCTATCTGAGCATACATGTCCGCCCACACTTACCTTGTGCATGCACGAGAAACTGTGTGCATGCGTATGGACCCACACGTCTGTCTGCACATACGTGTGACCATGTGCACATACCCATGCATGCGTGCATGTGTTCGCGTGTGTGTTTGGGAAGAATATGGCTCAGAGCTGCCCCTAACCTAGGCTTAAGCACACGCTGTAGCGCTGCTCACTCTGGGTTCTCTTGTCGGCGCCAGGGAACAGGTGCCAGGTTAGGAAATCAACATTTAGGTCGGCTCAGCCCTCGAGAACACACCTGAGGCCTGGGAGCAGGGGGGTGGGGGGAAGAGGGAGGCTGCAGGTCAGGGGCTCGGCTCACCCCAGCTCTTGCCAGTGACTCCAGCCCGGAGCAAGCGTCAAGATGTGGGACCCCCTTGGAAGGGGGTGGGACGCGGACACGGACCCTCGGAGAACAAGGGACACGGGGATCATCAGAGAATACTGGACACGGGGACTCTCGGAGAACAGAGGACATGGGACCCTCGGAGAACATGAGACATGGGACCGTCGGAGAATATGGGACATGGGGACGCCCGAGCAGGCGGAGGCGTAGGCAGTCAAGGCCACAGTGACTCCAGAGGATGAGTACGGCGGGCCGTCCCTGTGCAGGTCACCGTGACTCGCCCCTTTGCAGACGTGTCCAGGCTCTGGCCGCAGCGCCCACCTGGGTCTTTGAGGAGCGGCCAGGCCCTCACAGCCTGGGCAGGAGCTCCTGGGAGCAGCTCTGGCTGGCCACGTTGTTTTACCCACACGTTCGAGGGATGCCCAGGCACGCCTCCTGGCCCTGCTGGCTCCACAGTGAGCAGCCCCGAGTCTCCCAGAGTCCGGGTGTCGAGTGGCACCGTCCCCTCCCCTTGCTCAGGGCTGCGCACAGAGACGTGGCCCCCAGGAGCCGCAGGCCTTTAGATCGAGTCTTTAGAAGACAGACTCAAAGCACTGGCCAGCTGGGGAGGACTGAGGCTGCGGTTGCCATGGACACGATGACCTCCAGGATGAGAGTGGCCAAGCAGAGAGGATGGCAGAGCGGCCCCCTCCAGTCTCAGGGGGTGCATCAGTCTCCGGGGGCATGAGCTCGGGGTCTCCCAATTCTGGGAATGGTCGTGGGTTGCCCGCCCCCCCCCGGCAGGGAAGAGGCCCTGAGACCTGCCCTTGGCCTTGCGGGAAGAGAGGGAACGGGGGGTGGACCCCGCTGGTGGGGAAGGTCTCTTCTCGGACCCCCTGCCCGCGGGCCCCAATGACCCGTGTCCTGAGCCAGGCGGGGTGTGGCCGGGGCGGAGCTGTCCTGGAAACCCCTTTCCTGGGCTCTGCCACCCCCTTGGGAGTGCACAGATGTCGGGAGTCTTCCAGGCTCTGTGCTTTGAAACGCTTTTGATGCATTTGTGCTAATTCTGGCTCAGGGAAGTCAAAAACGCACTCCCGAGTAGCACGGAGCCTGAGTGAACGGCAGGAACAAACGCTGCGGCCAGGGGGCCGACTGTTTCCTCTGCCAGGGAAGTTGGGAGCCACTTCTCAGTCCTATTTATAGAGAACCAGGCGCAGAGGCTGCCCCCAAACCAATGGACTGAGAGCGGGTGCCAGGAGGCCCCCCAGTGCAGGACTGGGGGGGAGGGGAGACGTTTCTCCGTCTCTCTGCTTCCCTGGATGCTTCTAGATCTGCAGGTTCCGGCTCAAGGGCACCCACCAGTCTCCCCAGATAGCTCCGAGTGAGCAGCGGGCGGGAAGCCCAGGACCCCCTGGCCGTGACAGCCCTGCAGCCAGGCTCCCTCACCCCCATCTCCCCATTTCTGCCTCCCTCAGCTCTTCCGGAGCTCGGCCCTTGAGATGGGCACTTAGGGAGCGTGATGAAGCCACCCGTGAGGCGGCCAATTATGCAGGGGAGGGATTTGATGTCTTGTTTTCTTTACAGCCATTCCGAAAAGCGACTGTGAATGTCGCCGGAAGCGTGGTTTCTGCCACCTCCGGTCCCTCCGACGTGGTGGCGTGACTCATCTGCTCTCAGAGGTCACCACATCGATCCCCAGGGAGGGACCGCGCGGGTGTTGCCAAGAGATGCTTGCAGCGAGAGCCAAGGAAATGGTTCCCTGAGCCGCGGGGATGGGGCTGCTGGAGGCTTCTGGGCCAGCTCAGGGGACTGAGGGTGGAAGGTTCCAGAAAGCAGAGGCTGCTGTCAGCACTGCCTGGTGTTGCCCCCGATGTTCTCCCCCCGTGTCTTCTCTCCCTGAGGACTGCACTAAGGGTGCACAGATGGAGCTTTGGGGTCTTGGCAGCTGCCCCTTCACTCTGGTTCTGGAAGGAGGCTAAGAAGAGGTTTTGTTTTGTTTTGCTTTGCTTTGGGGCCACACCCAGTGATGCTCAGGGCTTACTCCTGGCTCATGCACTCAGGAATTACTCCTGGTGGTGCTCAGGGGATGCCAGGATTGAACCCGGGTCAGCAGCGTGCAGGGCAAACGCCCTCCCCACTGGGTTCTGGCTCTGGCCCTCGGACCCGCCATCACTGGCCTCTGCATCTGTCATAGGTAAAACGGGCCAGTCTGGCCTGTGTTGAATCACCAGCAGCGCTTGGCATCTGAGTCCCCGTTCCGAGGTGGGGAGGTTCTAGAAAACTCAAGAGAAGAACATGATCCGAGTCCGGAAAGTGGGAAAAGACTGATTTTAGAAGGTGGACAGGCCAGCACGTGGTTGAAGTGTATTCCCAGAATCCAGGGACTCACGCCAAGCCGCTTCCCTCGGCATGACCAGCCTTGGGGGCTGCCGCCCTGGTCACCCGCCCTCAGCCCAACTGGTAAGGCCAAAGGCTCTGAAGACGGGTTGAAGAAGCCTTTTCTTCTGGCGTGAGACAGGTGGGCACGGAGGCCGCCTCTGAGCAGTGGGTGGGTATTTCTCCAGGCAGGAAGTGACTCATCCTGGGCTGACCTGAGGGGGGTGGGAAGGGGGCGTCAGAGAAGCTGCCTCACTGCGGAAGGTGAAGGCGCTGCTCAAAGCATTCACAGGAGAGTTGGGCCCCGGAAGCTGAGGACCAGGGTTGCTCTGTGGGCGGTGGTGGAGGGACACAGGGTGTCCAGGCAGGGGGTCCCTGATGGGAGCAGAAGGCAGGGACACCCCAGTGCCCGGGTGCCAGGAAGAGCGGCCCCCAGGAGAGGTGGCCCCAGCAAGGGCAGCCTGGTAGCATTTCCTGGGGGGGCTGCCGGGCTGGCTCATCCCCTCCAGCCATGGAGGCTCGGGGTTGGTCGAACGTAGCCTGGCTCTTGGGTAAGCCTGACCCTGGCCTCGGCAGGGCTGTCTGACCCCTCCCCGTGCCAGAGCAGCGCTGCCCCTAACCGCTGCTCCGGACCCGCCGGGCACTCACTCCTGCCTTGTGACGTCCATGACTGCAGCAGGTGAGCAGGGTCTGTCTCAGCACCAGTGCTCAGAAGACATTGCGTCCCGTCTCCCGGAGCCACTGTGGCCCAGGAAGGGGCCCATGAAGGAAGGAACAGCCTCAAGCCTGTGCAAGGCTCCACCCTCAGCTTGGGGGTAGCGTCCAGAATGTGAACTTAGTCCGCCTGTTTCGGGGGTGCGACGCTCACAGCAACAGGCTCAGGTTGCCCCAGCAGAGAGCAGGGCTGGACTCGGGAGCACCTCATCCTGGCTCCTGGGTGGGATTCCGGCTCCCCAACCCCGCACTCCAACTTGCCCGTCACCAGCACAGTCTGCCTGTCTTTCCCCCAAGTGACCTCTTAGCACCTTAGTTCCCTCAGGAATCAAGACTCGAGCTTTAGAAAAACAAGTTCCCTTGTTTTTCCTTTGCTTTCCATCTGGATGGCTTCATGCTCACCCGAGACTTTGATGAAAGCCCAGGAAGAGGGAGAGAGAGAGAGAGAGAGGAGTGAGAGAAAGATAAAGAGAGGAGAGAGGGAGGGAAGAGAGAGGGAGCATTCAATGACACCTCAGCATCTCTGTTCTGATCTTGGGCACTCTCGGAGGCAAGACTCTCGTGGGTCTATGAAACTTCCTTCATGCGCAACAATATTGAAAGTGCTTGTGAACCCTCAGATCAGCAAATCGGAGGGTCAAGAGGAGGGTCGTTTCTTTTGCTTTATCACGATGCCTAATTTAAGTGGCATAATTTCTGTAGGATTGGATTGAAGCTGGATTTTTTTTTAAAAAATGCATTTTAAGATAAGATAGGCTCTTTTTTTTTCTCTACACAAAATGATTTAAATGGACCAAGATACAAAAGAGGGAAAGTGAGTCATTCTGGCTGAAGTCGGGCGCAGCCCTTATATTTAACCTCCTGACCATCCAAGAGGCTCCTAAAAGAAAATCCGAACCTTGAGCAAGGGTCTAAGTAAAGAGGAAGAAACGTCCGGGGCTGTTCCGAGCTGGAGTCTTCAGCAATTCGCGACTTCCACTGGCAGCTCGAGTCCAATTTACTCATTTCCCAACCGTTTATTGAGCGCCCACCACATGCCAGGCTTTGTTCAGCCTTTGAGCTGCTACAGCGGATGAGAAAAGAAAAGCCCTCGCAGAAGTCTTAGCCGGCAGCCGCCAACCAGGCGCACGCCACTCACACTTGGCCGGAACAAACAGCGAGGACTGTCACAGGGCGGGGGCCTTCGGGGAGGTGGCCCTCACTGGCTTGGCGTGCAGTGGGGCTCGTGTGATTTCTGAGACCCCCACACAGGCTCTTTTCCTTAAACATAATTGCCCAGAGAGAAGAAGTAGCTCCTTGATTTGGGTTCAGGGAGACCCACAGGTAACACTGTTCGGCCACCAGGGCAGTTGAGGAATCAAGACTCTTGAGCTTAAGAAGAAAACCCAGCCTCCCACAGCCCTGCTCTGGGCCCGGACGGCACAGAACTGCTTGACGGTGGGGTGAGTCTAGGACCAAGGAGAGGACCCAGCACTCAGCACCCCGCGCAGGGCCAGGCGGTCTTCAGGACCAGGGATAGCGCCACATTTTCCCCTGACTCCTGTCTGGAACCCGGAATATCAGCCTGGGGGTGAAGAAAAGCAAACCATTTAGTGCTACAAAGCAAAAAAGACCAAAACTTATCCCCCCCCCAAAATACCTCCACAAGAATAAGAAGCATATGACTAGCTTGATAATTTGAGGCTTCATCTTTCTTTTCGTGGGGGCACACCCAGGCGTGCTCAGGGCTGACTCCTGGCTCTGTGCTCAGGGATCACCTTGGCAGGAGGGACCATATGCGGTGCTGGGGATTGATTCCCGGTTGGCTGCGTGCGGGCGAGAGCCCTGCCCGCTGTGCTGTCTCTAGCCCTGGAGCTGTGTCGATATATTTTTTTCTTTTTTGGGTCACACCCACCTTTGCTCAGGGGTTCCTCTTGGCGCTGCACTCAGGAATTACTCCTGGCGGTGCTTGGGGGACCATATGGGATGCTCAAGGATTGAACCTGGGTCGACTACATGCAAGTCAAACGCCCTACCCGCCCTACCCGCTGTATTATTGCTCCGCTCCAAGCTCTGTCTATTTTAACTGTGCTCTAATCATAATCTGAGAGACAACAATGAGAAACAGTAGAGAATAGGACCAGGAGGATCGTTCCATGGTTTGGAAGGGCTAGCGGGAAAGGCAGCTGGGATAGAGAAGGGCCCACTGAGTCAGTGATGCTTGGAGGGCTCACTTAGGATGAGAGATACGTGCTGAGAGTAGACTATGGACCAAACATGATGGCCACTTATTACCTGTATTGCACCCAGAAGGAGAGAGAGTAAAAGGGAATGTGCCTGCCACAGAGGTTGGGGGTGGGGTGGGGGGTGGTGGCGGGAAGGATACTGGGAACAATGGTGGTGGAAAATGGGCACTGGTGGAGGGATGGGTGCTCGGTCATTGTACGACTGAAATGTAAACACGAAAGTTTGTAAGTCGTTTTAAAAAAAAAAGAGAACCAATTCATCAGAGGGCAGCATTAACTAGGAAATGGCTTTGTTGGGTCTTCTCAATGTTCAGCCCATTCCCTGGACTGAAGAGGTGGTGTAGGTGGGCACTCTGAGGGCATCCTCACCAGGCAGTGCCAGGGCCATGCCCGGGGGTGGTGCCCGGGGGCTGTTTTTCGGCTCAGGAGCGACCCCCCCAGAGGTACTTGAGGGATTATGTGTGGTTCTGGGGATTTGAACCGGGGTTGGTGGGGTGCCAGGCAAATGCTTTCACTCCTGCACTCTCTCTCTAGCCCTGGGGCCCTCTCCTGGGCCCAGAATCATGTTTCCCCCAGATTGTGTAAATTCCTGACCCCCAGTACCTCAGAATGTGGCAGTAAGAGGTTAGTTAACCCAAAACTGTCAGGGTCCTTCAGTTTAGAGTGGTCAGAGGTGGGCAGAGGAGGGAGAGGATGGCTGTCTACAAGCCAAGGAGAAACTGTTGTTGCAGACGCCCAGTCTCTGCTTCCTGGTCCCCAGCGCTGTGGGTGACTGTGGTGTGGACCATCCCCATGGCAGGGCCACGGAACCAACAACAGAGCCGGCTGGGAGATCCACAGCCTGGCGGCGAGCACATGGCATCCCTAGTGCCACCCCTGTGTCCCCCCACTCCAGCCCAGCCCCCAGCTCTGCTTCCTGTCAACCAGACCAACTGACACTGCCTGGGCTCTTAACAGACACGGTTCCTGTATCTGCTCTGTCTCTGCACATCCAGTGAGATCGTCTCGGGGTCCCTTGGGTCATGCATGTGTGAACATTCAGCTCCGTTGTTAGTCACCGAGTGTTCCGCTCTGTGGCTACCCCTCCGGTTATTTATCTGTTCACTTGCTACTAGATAACTGAGCACCCCCCCAGTTTTGGGCCATTTCAAGTGAAGATTCCAGGCATATTCATACATATCAGAACACGTCAGTCTTCACATTCTCGGTCTTTCGCCCCCTTGAGCTGTGTTGTAGTCACTCTTTCAGCAGAATCTTTTTGTTTTGTTTTGTTGTGCTTTTTGAGTCACACCCGGCGATGCTCAGGGGTTCCTCCTGGCTCTGCACTCAGGAATTACTCTTGGCGGTGCTTGGGGGACCATATGGGGTGCCGGGGATCGAACCCGGGTCAGCCACGTGCAAGGCAAACGCCCTTCCCGCTGGACTATCGCTCTAGCCCCTCAACAGAGCCTTTTTAAAAGAGCCGGCTGGCTTGGAGTCCAGCCACACATACTAGGGGAAAAGGGAACTCAGATAGAGAAGGGAGCACCAAATAAAGGATGTTGGGAGGATCCTCCCAGGATGGGAGAAGCGTGCTGAAAGTAGACCAAACATGATTGCCACTAAATGCCTCTCAATGCCGCTTTTGCAAACCACAACACCCAAAAGGAGAGAGAGAACAGAAGGGAATGCCCTGCCACAGAGGCAGGGTGGGATGGGGGGAGGGGTGGGGGAGGAGGGATACTGGGATTCGTGATGGTGGGAAATGGGCACTGGTGGAGGGATGGGTACTCAAAATAAATAAATAAATAAATATAGCACAGTAGGCAGCGCATCAGTCTCATAATAAATAAATAAATAAATAAATAAGAAATCTTGCCTTCTGTGCTGTAACGATTCACCCTGATGCTAAGTGGTTTGAAAGCATAACCCTTTCACTGTTTCTCATGATTCTGTAACTTTGCTGTTCCTGTCAGGCATTTCTGCTTGTTGTGATACCAACAGGGCTGCAGTGATCTGAGACTCTCCTGAGGGAGGGTTCACACATGAGGTCACCATTGATGACCTATCTCCTCCAGGTCTTCAGGCAAAGCCCTTGTGACTTACCCTTCTCAGAGGTACCTGGGTACCTGGAGAGGAAGCAGAAGCAACCAGGACTCCCAAGGCCAGAATCATTTCCTCCTTGGAATACTTCCACAGGAATATGGTCAGTTTCAAGAGAAAGGAAAAAGGAACCAGTCGCTATTGATAGTCATCTCTGCAGACGGTATATTTATGGCGTATGATCAAAACAACAATTGTATCCTTGAGTTTGGACAAAGTTACAAAAAATAGTATCCAAAAAACTTGCAATAAATTGGGGGAGCTTGAAGTGTTTGATTCTTGATTACAAAGTGAATGTATTCTGTGCCAATCAAGTTAGATTTCTGCTAGGAATTCTATCAGCTTGAAGGTCATCCTCCTGGGACTAGTAAGTCAAGGTGTAAACCAGCTGTACTTCCTCCTGCCACCCCCCCCCCCACCATTCTAACACTTTCTAAATATACCGGTGGGAAATGAAACAAAGCATCAGGTTCAGGCTCATTTCCAACTATCCATCATGTATTTAGAAGCCTCAATGTTAGCTATGATAGGATGCATTCAAAATAAATGGCTCAGACGTGTTCAAGGTCTACAGCATTCAGGGTGCCAGTTCATTAATTAATCTCCTATTCTAGAGATGGGGTGGGCGGGGAGGCAAATGAAATAATTTAGCTGGGGAGGGGCTTTGAGTGACAAGTCTGCAGATACCAAGAACAGTGACCAGATCAGGAGGGTTTTTTGATGAGAGGTCTTAATTTAGCCAGAATAATATGGGGTTGTCCCCATAATGCCGGGAAGAGACAGGATCCAGAACCAGGATGCCAGGGTTTGAGCCAAAGGGGAGAGAAGAGATATTTGCCATCAGAGAGGAAAAGATATCCTGTTTCTGCCTATTCTAGAGACAATGATTGTGGGAATATTTACAGTTTTTTTTGTATTATATTAACACAGTGGTAGGGCATTTGCCTTGCATGCGGCCGGCCAGGCTGAGCTGGGTTCAATCCCTCCGCCCCTCTCAGAGAGCCTGGCAAGCTACTGAGAGTATCTCGCCCGCATGGCAAAGCCTGGCAAAATACCCGTGACGTATTCAATATGCCAAACACAGTAACAACAAGTCTCACAATGGAGACATTACTTGGGCCCGCTTGAGCAAATCAAAGAACAACGGAAGGACAGTGCTACAGTGCTACAGTATTATATTAACATCTCAGGATACAGATGATGAAACCCCAAATTTAGGTCTTCCTAACAGCTTGGGACATGGAGAAATGCTAAAGTTTTATTGAGTGAGATTGGGCAGAGAGAATTTAGAATGTGGGCTCAAACTGGTAATGCCTTTTCTAGCTGAATGGTGAATTTGAGGATGGTGGTACTCTGGGGAGGCGTGTCTCATAGAAGAACCCTGCATTCCTACACTGGGAGAAGACAGAGGTAGTACCCCTGGCCTGGGTCTGTCTTAGCCATAAGCTGGGGCATGCCCCCGAAAAGCAAGATGGCATCTACCATGACTTTGGTCAGTCATTAGAAGAGAACTGCTTCACCAAGGCATGAAAGTGGGGTGGATCATGAGAGTACTTCTAGCTGGAGGCTGCAGGTAAAGCACATTCCTGCCTGCTGGACTGTAGGATTTTTCTGCAAAGATGCTCTGGGGTCTTTGGGGGAGGACCTGAGTCACTGGCATTTCTTAGTGCAAAAACACAATCGATATATCTTTGTCCATTTTTTTTGTTTTGTTTTGGTTTTGTTTTTGAGCCACACCTAGTGGTGCTCAGAGCACCAGCCCCTTTCTCCAGTTTTTTTTTTTATGTTTTGCTTCAAAGCTGCATTGTTGTTGGTTTTATCATCAGACTCTTCAAGGCTGTGTTTGCGAACAACTTAACAGCTGAAGAGAAGAAGGGAGTTTATTGTTTATGTTATCACACTACGGGCTGGAGAGAAAGCACAGTGGGTAGGGGCGTTTGCCTTGCATGCGACCAACCCAGGTTCAATTCCTCCGTCTCTGGCAAGCTACCGAGAGTATCCTGCCTGCATGGAAGAGCCTGGGAAGCTCCCCATGGCGTATTCGATATGCCAAAAACAGTAACAATAAGTCTTACAATGGAGATGTTACGGGTGCCCACTCGAGCAAATCGATGAACAATGGGAGGACAGTGCTATATTGCTATCACACCATGGGGAAACCAGGGATGGCAGAAGCCAGATGAAATGCAGAAGTTTCTGTTGTGGACGTTGCTGCTGTCTGTGAATCTGAAGGGTTTCTTCAGAACCACAGCGAAGACTGTAGCCCTGTAGTCATCATTCTTGCTTCCACCCACAGAGAGGAATAGGTTCCCTCCCTGGCCCTATTGGTTAAACTCTCCTGCAAGCCTTGCAAGAGGCTGGGTGGAAAGCTGGCAGCACCCACTCTGGTATCGGAGCCGCTGGACTACTGCCCAGAGTGAGGAGACTGGCACACCAATGAGGCACTTACCATCCTCCCTCCTCCCAATCTCATCCCATTTTCTTTCCCATCGGGTTCAAAGGTGAATGATTGAACATTCTGTTTTCATCAGGCGCTTTGGACAGCACTCGGGCCCCCAGGAGGCTTTGTCAGTTAAGAGTTTTCGTTCTCAGCCGTTTTTAGTGGACTTTCATTCTGAAAGGAGCAAAAACATCCAAACGCCTTTCTCCTTTCTAGCCAGCTGAGGCACGGGCACACTGGCCTCCTTTGAGAATCAATCTCCAAATGAGAAGACTTTGTTCTGTTTTGTTTTCTCTAGTTTCGGTAGGGGCACTTGGATACCACAGCAAAACAAACTACTCACAACCTAAAGTTGGGGGGAATGGTGGGAGGAAAACTGGGGACATTGGTGGTGGGAAATGTACAATGGTGGAGTGATGGGTATTAGAACATTGTAGACCGAAACCTAACCACGACCTAACCATGAACAGCTTTGTAACTGTGTGATTAAAATTTTTTTTGGGGGGAGGAGTAATCTCTGAGCACCAACAAGTGTGGCTCACAAAACAAAAAAAGACATTCTTCCAAGGACTAGGAATTGAGCTTCCATATGACTCAGAATTTCACTCCTGGGAATATATCCCATGGGCCCACCCGGCGATGCACAGTGGTTACTCCTGGCTCATGCACT
The DNA here is from genome assembly GCA_028565675.1 of Sorex palustris. Taxonomy (NCBI): domain Eukaryota; kingdom Metazoa; phylum Chordata; class Mammalia; order Eulipotyphla; family Soricidae; genus Sorex; species Sorex palustris. Next base: position 5,160 of record JAOXYA010109600.1, on the reverse strand, counting down.
CAGGAATTATACCTGGTGGTACTCAGGGGACCATGTAGGATGCTGGCAATTGAACCTGGGTCAGCCGTGTGCAAGGCTGTGCTATCACTCCAGCCCCCTTGATTCAATTTTTAAAATGTTTATAAATGTAAAAAAAATAAAAGAAAACAAAATGTAAAATGGCTCTAAGCAACTAGACTTTGCTGCTCTGTGGGTTTCCCGTGGGGGCGGGGGTCAGGGATGGGCGCTCCACCACTCACCCCTGCTCCTAGCAAGGGGGCCTCAGCTGCAGACCGAGGGCGCTGGCTTCATGTAGGCTTACTGACATGCTTGGGAGCAGGCTGCTTCTGGACTGTCCAGAGATCCTCTGCGAGGACACCTGAATTCTCCTCCCTACGGGGCTCTTGTCCTGCAGGATAAGCCAGACTTGCTCAGTCTGAGTATGCCAGGATGCCGAGAGAACCATAAGGCCACGAGACCTCAACTAGGAGCTGGAGGGACAGGAAGAACACGTGAGGTGCCAGGTTGAGAGACAGAACTGCTATAGGATTGATCACACTGCAGACCTGCAGGCGATGGGAAATGTGTACAGCCCTGGCACAACTGCAAGGAATTTAAAGCCATTATATAAAAACCTCCAGCCCTGTGCCCTCATGTTGCATTTTAGAATATCCACATATCTACACGATCCCTGCATCCTTTCTGGGTCTCTAACTTTGTACCTCCGTCACCCTTTTTCCTGGGACAACAGATCCCACATCCTGGCTAAGTCTATGAACTCGGGGGAGGGCTTAGAACCTGGGGAGAATTCAGAGAGGATGGGACCTCCCCTTCACTAAACAAGACCAAGATGCTGGTACTGCTGGGAGAATTTTTAGATGAGCCCCCATAAGGGAGAGAGGATCAAAGGAACATTTGCAGCAGGGGGAACTGGGAAGGAAGCTGCATATTGAATTCTAGTCTTTTCCTTGGTCCTTTTTATTCAGTTGTTCTTTTCCTGGTACCAGGCCCCATACACTGGGGCATGTGCTTCACCTCTGAGCTTCATCCTCGTTCATCCTGAGCTCCACACAATCATCTCTGGCTCAGACATTAGATTAGTGGGTAAGGCATTTGCTTTGCATGCAGCCAACCTGGTTTTAATCCCCAACACCCCTTATGATCCCAGGACCCTTCCAGGTGTGATTCCTGAACTTAGAGCTAGGAGTAATCTCTGAGCACCACCAAAGGTGACTTAAAAAACAAAAAAGAAATTCTTCCAAGGACTAGGAATTGAGCTTCCATATGACCCAGAATTTCACTCCTGGGAATATATCGTATGGGCCCAAAAGCACAAATCAGAAAAGATATCTACACTCATATATTTATTGAAGTACTATACACAATAGCCAAAATATGGAAATAACCCAAATGCTCATGAATGGATGACTGAATAAAGAAACCATGAAGCGTATTCACGGTGGAATATTATGTGGTCGTAAAAAAGATAAAGTCGTGTAATTTGCTGCGATATGCGTGGATCTGGAGAGTATCATGTTGAGTGAAATCAGTCAGAGGGAGAGGAACAAACACAGAATGATCTCTCTCATATCTGGGATATAAAGAAAAATCATAGGGGAATATCAAGTGCCCATGGCAATATGAAAGGGTTGATGTTGTAACAATATATATCTGAAAATCATACATATCTTTGTAACTTTGTAATTTATAGAGATTCAATTTTTAAAATAGGAAGAAAAAAGCCAAAAAAAAAATAATCAAAGGAATCATCTCTGGGCTTTGCTCTACTTTATCTCCTTTTCACAGAGCCGCTCCCAAATTTAGAGGAGGGTGGGGTGTGTGGACTGAAATCTAACAGGGTCTTAGATAAGAGAACATGGAAGAGGAGGGAGAGTAGTGGGTGGTGGTACAGATTGCAGGAGGGGAAAGTGGCCTTCCTGGTTTCTCTATTATGCCCTGCATTAAATGTGGCTTTTTCCTTTTCATAATCTCTGAACCAGGTAGTATCATCCCTATTATAGAGATGAGTGGTAGCACAGCGGGTAGGGCATTTGCCTTGCATGCCGCCGACCTGGATGACTGAGGTTCGATTCTTCTGTCCCTCTCAGAGAGCCCGGCAAGCTACTGAGAGTATTTTGCCCCCACGGCAAAGGCTAGCAAGCTACCCCTGACGTATTCGGTATGCCAAAACACAGTAACAAGTGTCACAATGGAAACATTACTGGGCCCGCTCGAGGAAATCGATGAACAATGGGAGGACAGTGACAATACAGATGAGAAAATAGAGACTCTGGATTAAGAATAAATGCATCTTTTTTTTTTCTGGGGTCAGGGAACTAGCCCAGGGACCATGTGGCATGTGTTCCATATACAGGATCCCTGATGCCACAGTCTCCAGAGCTCTGGGAAGGAGGCTCCTCAGAATGGACCTAGAACGAAAGATCTTCCTACAGTGCCTCTTCTCTTGCTCTGTTGTGAATCAAACCCCCCTGTTGGGTCCTGCCCCCAGCAGAACAATGCTGCATCTTTAGAAGCTGGCCTATTTTTCAGTCTTTCTTAGAATTCTGCTTTTGAGAAGCTTTGCTCAAAACTGAACTCTGTTTACTGATAGGCTGTATTGCTCATAGGGATTGGTTACATAATTTGCAGACTGTAGAGGAAAATAAAAATGTGTGCCCCCTTCTTCAGAAAGTAATGGAAATAATCGCTTACACTGCTCTACTAGGAGGATTTTTCTTTCCTTCCCTTGTCTTTCTTTTGACTTGCCTATTTGATGTTTGCTATTTAATGTTATTCTAGCACAGGAAAAAAACTAAATTTATAAGGGCATTGGGATGGCCTTGGACCCTTTGATGGTAGTGAGGTATGCACATCATACCGTACATGATGTTACATTAACACTATTGTTAATACATGGCATTAGCTAAACTAATACCTTTCATTCTGAATTTGGAGGGGGAGAGTTTGGGCCATTCCAGTCACACTCAGGATTTACATCTAGCTCCATTCTCTCTGGTGGTCCTCAATGCTTAGGAGACCATACATGGCTCAGGAGATTGAAGTGGGTTCAGTCGTGTGTTCAAAGCAAGCAAACACCTTAACCCCTGTAATAACATTGCTGTCCCTATAATAATAATTTTAATAAAGGTTTAAGTGTTTTACCATTTACATCAACATTGTGTAATGTCGGTTTAGAAGAGGACATCTGACTCATTTGGAAGGTCCCCCAAATGGCAGAGCTCATCATACTCTCTAGCAAATATGTACATCTGTTTTTGTTTTTATCAAACAGTGGGACACATGCATAAAAAGGTCAATGTTTTTATATCATTTCTTTTCTTAGTATCATAATTTTAGGGGATTTGTGGGGCCATATTCATGGTGCTCAGGGCTTACTCTTGGTTTTGTGCCGAGGAGGCCTGGGAGACCATATGTGGTACTGGGCATTGAACCCAGATCAGCTGCTTTTTTCTTAGGCCTCCAAGTCTCGCTAAGGGGACCTGGGAGCCTACCCAGACCACCCCATGGTGCTCATGTTACCATGATGGTAATAAAACTTAGGACCTCTGCATGCCAGATATGCACGCCAATCTTCTACACTCTATTCCAAGCCTTATTTCCTGTCTTTATGAGAGCACATTCTGCTGACCCTCTCTCTCTGCAGCTCATTGATAAGTGGAAGGGCTGAAAGATGAGGACCCAGGGCTGGCCACACCTTTTCTTCTTTGCTTTGTTGCATGAGCCCAGGTGTTTGGCTAATTCAAGAAGGAATATGAATACAGAGTATTGTAGTATTTCTCAGTCATGTGTGTTAGAAAGTCATTGCTTTCTTTCTGTGCTTGAGACCGGGGTTAGTTGGAGCTTTAGTGTGTGGCCTCTCTAGCTGTCCTCCCACCTGGTCTTCCACATTCTTGCTTAGTCAGATTTCACTATAAACTCTGTCTTTCACTTCTGGGCGTTCTCCTGGAAATTTTCTGTTGGCACTGCAAGTGTTGTATGTGAATGGGGATAGGGCAGGAACAGTGAACATGCATATGACATGTTCTCCTTCTGTTCCCAAGTTTGAAGATAAAAAGACTGAAATATTCAAGAGGCTGAGAACAGTGTGTCACTCACTTGCTCTTAGTGCAGGACAGCTAATGTGTGAGTTATACACTTAGGAAACCAGGAATAGTGGCAGCTTAGATCAGAAACACTGTTTTGACTATCTGAGTTTATGGTGGAAGTTTCAGAAGTTGTAATGATTAGGGTTCTCCAGGAAATAGCCAACCTGAATCTCCCAAAGGTTATGTATGGAAATATCTATCCATCCTGGAGACCCAGGTCAGAGCTGATGTTGCATTAAAGATTAGAAACAGAATCACTTTTTCTTTGGGTTGCCTTAGTTTTTTTCCTTAACTTCAATTGATTTGATACCCACCCACATGATGGAAGATAATCTGCTTTACTAAAAGCCCACTGATTCATATGGCAAGCACAAGATAACCTTTATGGGAACATTTAGGCTGGTATTTGACCCCAAATGGACCACAGCCTTGCCAAGTTGACACTGGCAATTAATCATCTCAGAAGTAGGCTCTAAGAAGAATATTAATGTCCCGGAGGTTTATTAAGGAGCTCTGTGGGATCAATACTTATGGAAAGGAAGGGAAGGAAGCAGGTTTGGCTAGAGGAAGAAAGTGAGCTGGAGTACAGTCCCAGGGTCAGCCAGCTTTTTGGGGAATATTTGAAGAGGACTGATCTTTCAGAAGTGTCCCTGTGTGTGTGCGTGTGTGTGCATGTGCGTGCGTGTGCGTGCGTGTGCGTGTGCGTGCGTGTGTGTGCGTGTGCGTGCGTGTGCGTGTGCATGTGAGTGTGTGTGTGTGTGTGTATTTATATGCTTCAGTCATGTCATCTGGGGTAAAGTGATTCTCTTCATCCCAGACACTTCCTTTAAGGGATCGACTCCTTTTGGTAGTGGGGTAAATACATCCTTCTTTATCAAAAGGGAGAATCAGGTGCATAGCACAGCATTTTGTCCTGTTACCCTTTCATACGTCAAACGGTAGGGCGTTTGCCTTGCACGCAGCCAACATGGCTGACCCGAGTTCGATTCCTCCGCCCCCTCGGAGAGCCCGGCAAGCTACCGAGAATATTCGATATGCCAGACACAGTAACAACAAAGTCTCCAATGGAGATGTT
>JAOXYA010109584.1:0-10685 GCA_028565675.1 Sorex palustris | reverse complement strand
TAATCTCAGGGCTAGGATGAAGGAGACGTTACTGGGGCCTGCTCGAACCAATCGACGACTAACAGGATTTTTGTGATCTTTGTGAGTATTTGAGAAATTTAGTAGTTCTCCTGTCTGTCACCTCACACAAAATATCCTTCAGATTCCCTTACTTCTATCTATTTCAGCTCCTATAGCATTTCCTGAAGTGAGCTCATCCCCTTAGCTCTGAAAGGTGACCCTGACTTCCTTGGTGATCCCCGTCACCCAAAATGTGACAAGACTGTTTCCAGTCTACCTGTTGGCTCTACCACACGTTCTGGTCTTTGCATCCAGCTCTACACAATAGCAATTAAATATTTTGAGCCATGATGGCTTCAGCATATATTAGCATGGGCTCCCTCTTAAAATCCACACCTGGTCAGTAACCCAACTTAACAGAGAACTTTATAAAAGAAAGAAACATAAATCCAGAAAAGCAGAAGAAACCAAAAAATGTAAATATAGAGTTCAGGTAGGTCTTATCTATTTCTAGTAGCTTTAAACCAGATGCAGCAAAAATTTAATTTAGACTAACTTTCTGGTTATGGTCTCAATCAATTCCAATCAGGGTGTTGCAGGTGCACTTTTGTTTGTTTGCATGAATAGTAAATAGTTATTTGAGAAATAAATGTTTCTCTAACAGTAACATTAATAATTTAAACATCATTCACTTTAAAATAATGTATTCCTACTTTATATTTATGAGATATATATATCTATATATATTTATATTCACTTTCCAGAATTTTCTTTAGAATTTGCCAGATATCCCTTTAAGTAAAGTTGTATAGCCCAATCTTGTTGATTTAAATATTTAATGACCATTACATTTATCTATCCAATGTTGGCTCTTCTTCTAGGATGTCAACAAAAATCTTAAAATTATCAACTGCAAAATATCTTTTGGTTCCACCCCAATATCAACTACGTTACTCTATTTCAGTTAAGTGGATTCACCATTCACCTCGAAGTCAAACCAGTAACTTAGGACTCATCCATTTCTGCTCTTCTCCCATTCAATCTTTCAGCAAGTCTTTATTTGCTTAACCTAAAACATGTCAGTAATATACTGTCACTGTCACTGTCCTCCTGTTGTTCATTGATTTGCTCGAGCAGGCCCAGTAACATTGTGAGACTTGTCGTTACTGTGTTTGGCTTATAGAATATGTCACGGGCAGTTTGCCAGGCTTTGCCAGGCGGGTGAGATACTCTTGTTAGCTTGCCAGGCTCTCCGAGAGGGGAGGAGGAATCAAAGGTGGAGGAATCAAACTCAGGTCTGCTCGGTAGGCTACATACAAGGCAAACGCCCTACCCATTGTGCTATCGAATACTTTCTCACACCCACACCAGATAGCAGCAAAGGGTTGTTCTAACCACCATCATTTATTAGAGGTCAAATAGATAATATTTGATCATTTATTTTTATTTTGGGGTCACCCCAGAGGTGCTCAGGGGTTGTGCTCAGGGAATTACATAATGCTGGGGATCAAACCCGGCCCTCCCCCCCACATGCCTTCATGCAAAACATGCACTCAGCCTTTTAAGCTATCCCCCTGGGCCTATCATGTGTTATTTTATATAAAGTTTGCAGTAGAGAATTCTTCCCTTTGAATTAACATGCACCATCCTTCTAGGAAGAATTCCTTGTGGATTTCTCAAGCTAAGCCTCACCCGTTGTTTCCTGAGTTTTAGAGTTTTAAGACTTGTCCTAAATGTCCTTGTCAACTTTTCTTCACTAAAGCTTAGTTTCCCTAAGCGTCTCCATTCTAACTGATGTACTGTCTGGATAGCCCCACACACCTCGAAGCTTCTAGAACAAGGAGAAGGACTTACAATTCCGGTGTGTTTCTTACAGGACTCAAAAGGAAGAGCACTTTCCCCAGCTCGCCAGCTGTCCTCGCCAATCTCATCGCTCAAGAGAAACTCATTCAGCTTTTGAACACTGCAGAGGGGCAGGGAGCAAACACAGACACAGATTCAGATGAGTTCCAAGCATGTAATTTTGTAACACAAACATGAATTCAGACAAAGGTAGATTAAAAACCCATTAGGGAGAGAAACTATTAGCTTGCGAACTGCCAGTCCGAAAACACTAAGAGATCATCCTTTATGAAAAGTTTTGCCCGAATGATTCCCTGGAGTGTGCATGTCACATTTTGGTTATTCCTCTACTGACAGACACTTGAGTTGTTTGGCAGTTGTGGAGCAAGCACTGCATTGTGGCACTCGCCTGCGATTCTTGGTAGTATATACATGTAGCATGAAGAGATGGTGGATCCTACAGGAACCCTAAATTTAATTTTTGACTGTTTTCCATAGTGCCCACACCATGGTTCTGAGACTACTGTCGCTTCTCTTTAATAGAGTTGAGTCACTAGAGCTTTGGTTTGTGTACTTTGAGTCTCTATCAACACGGCTGATCCATCACACAGACTCGGAAGACTCTAGCTTTAGAAAGGCTTTATGAAGTACCATGTTATGCCCCTGCATGGCCATTACTGTTCCTTTGCTTTTACAGTGTTCAATACCCTTTTGGTTCTTACAGTTTGAAAAGACTGGAAGCTTTGTCAACCAAGAACTCCTGTAAAACATTTTCTCCTGTGTCTTTACACACAAAATCTGTGTTCCCATGAGACTCTCTCTCGAGCCTCCTGACACATAACTCCAAGAATTCTCCCTGAAGAAACAAAGGAGGAAGAAAGCAACAGTTCAGACATTAACAGTCAACTGAATATTCCTTTCACATTCGCACACACAGAGACTCACATATCACTCACAGTCTTACAGAACCAGGGAGAGCTCCCTTTGGGTTGAACACAGTGAGGTGATAGAGTGTTGATTGGAACTGAGCTTGACTGGAACATGAGCAGAACTTTCCTCTTCACAATATCCCACTTGGAATGTGCATCAGGCCACACTTCCGGTCTGTGAGCCCACCCCTTTGCTGTCCCCTCTCCTGTCCTCAGGATGCTGGGAGGCAACAATGCTAACCACTCTTCTACCAAAGCATCGCTGTCCCCAAAACTCGGGCTGTCTGGTCCCTGACTGCTCTACTGTCATTGTTTTTCACTCTCTCTTTCCATTAGATTGTGAAATCCTTAAAAGCAAAGGTTTTCACTTTTATCAGATCCCAGGCCAAAGCCAAAATATAACCCAGTCAATTCTCAAGAAATGTCAGTGAATGAACACATAGATGTGCAAAATAGCATTTCCTGTGCCTATGTGGTCCTCTCAGAATCACAGAGGCAGGACAATTACGGGGAATGCATGGGACCTGACCAAGGGCAAAGGGACTTCTGCCATGGGCTGAGGTGAATAGTACAAAAATACCAACCTGTTCATGAGACAATCCTTAAGCTGGACAAGTGCTCCCTGTTCCTTAAGCGTTTATGAAGGCATCACCCTCTGTGTTTCCACTTTAACTTATTTAATTCAAGGAGCACAGCAGGACTATTACTGAACTCATGTGACAAGAGAGGAGGCTGAGATACAGACAGTATGTCACAGGCTTGGAGTTAAACAGGGAATGTTTGGCACCAGAGCTGGGATTTGAAAGCAGGTAGTGTTGATAGCACCCAACTTTCTGCATTGCTACCAACACCTGCCAAGGTCAGTATTTTACTAACTTATGATTTGTTTAGATGATTCACAAAAATATCTAGGAATTCAGTTGTATGTGTTAATTTTACATTTTTCAAGTTCCAATTTGGGGATTTAAAGACAGATTGAGAGGTTCTACAATAACTGAGAATAACTGATTTTGTTGGGGCTTGAATGATAGCACAGCGGTAGGGTGTTTGCCTTGCACACGGCCGACATGGCCAACCCAAGTTCGATTTCTCCACCCCTCTCGGAGAGCCCGGCAAGCTACTGAGAGTATCTCGTCCACATTGCAAAGCCTGGCAAGATCCCGGATGTATTCGATATGCCAAGCACAGTAACAATAAGTCTCACAACGGAGACATTACTGGGCCTGCTCAAACTAATCAATGAACAACGGGAGGACAGTGCTACAGTGCTACATCATTTTCTTAAAGAAAATAGGACATCTTTGTCAACAGGAACCAGGACAAAGAATAAATATACTGTATAATAAATAACTCTGACTATTTGATTAAGATTAATCATAGTCAACTAGCCCAGCATTCCTTTGGGAGGTACTAGAAAGAAAAGACACCAAGTTTTATTCCAAGAAAATAAGGGGTTCTTATTTCCATTTTTCCCATTGGCAAATAACATCTTTGGACAGAGATACCACATAGTATATCAAATACCAGAAACCCCTATTCCAATTATTTATAAAGTATACAACATACCAACTTACACTTCACTCCAGTACAATAAAACATGTAATGATTTCCTTAGAGATAAAGCAAAGTGAAAGACCAAGGCAGATCTCCTCAAAAACCTCTCTTATTCAAGTATTGGACTATTTTAAGGAATGGTATTTCTCCTTCTTTTGCAAATGTAGACTAGAGTGCATCAGAATCAAATACTGCAAATCTCCCACTGGTGAGAGGAGAAAACGTGGGACTAGCTTATTTCTCCCATCTTATTAGGTCCGTGCACCCCTACACCATGAACTGCCAAGACCATTTTGGTCAGTAAACTAAGCTATACTTCTAAAAGATTTTACTACAGCAGAGGAATTTACAAGGCATGGGTTTCTCTACAGTAGGGCTTACGTCTCTTATGTGCACAGAGTTCACACTGTGTGCCTCCCATTCTAACCCAAGTTTCTCAACCCACTGAAAGGCACCCTGGAAAAAAGAAACAATAAAACTTCTGACTCCATAGTCCCAAGGAGGAGGTATCATCCTCAGCTGACCGAAGTCTCTGGTTACAAACAAGCTGCTCAGCTTGATGTGCGCCAACTGGCATCCAAGACTAATCACAGGTTCCCAGGGAGAGAGGAGAGTGCCAAGCCCAGTCATCAGTGGACAACACTCATTGGGCTTCCCAGGACCAGTACATGGTGGGGAAAGGTCCCGCTACCTCTGTTGACCAGCCATCACGGCGGGATCCAGAAATCAGCTACTGCAACTCTCTTTAGAGAAGCACGTATTTATCAGTCTGTTCTGTTCGGGAACTCTGGAGCCCAGCCCTGGAAAAAGACTGGTCTCTATCACACAGGCAAGCGCAGGTTCCCTGGACAAGCATAGAGGCAGTGGGATGGACAGATATACACAGAGACTCCCCCTCCCCCCCCCCACCCACACACACACACACACACACACACTCTCTCTCTCTCTCTCTCTCTCTCTCTCTCTCTCTCTCTCTCTCTCTCCTAGGATTTACTACAGCTGCGTTGCTTTACCATGGACTTGGGACACCCCTAGGCGGTGAGTTTTGATTTATTCTTTAAATCAACTCCTCAAGTGTTTTGGATGCTCAAGTAGTTTCGGAATTATCCTTGATTAAGTTGTCAATTGCTTTCTGTCTCCCCTTGGAACCCAAAGTTAAATTCTAATTAATAGTGCAGCCATGAGAGGGACAGCTAGTAAGTGAAGCAAATGAAAATAAAGACCAAAATAGCCGGGTTTGGCCATTTATCAATTTTATTGTTTGGAGTGGCTTCCCTTCCAGAGCGCGGCCTAATTTGGAAGTGGTGCTACAAAACTCGGCCCATGGTCTGGACGAGAGGTTCAGAGGCAGAACAATACGGAGAAAAGATAGACGAGGACTTGGCCCCGACCTTTGAGCTCTAATTATTCCAAAGTGACTTACTGAGGGCACAATTTAGGGAGCAGGATGAAAATCATTTGACAGCTGGTACCATTGTGACAATCCAAAACTTCCATAGGGTCATGTATGTGCATTTTAGTGTTGTTTTTATTTAAGGCATGGTGTGTGTGTGTGTGTGTGTGTGTTGTATGCTTATTCCTTCCCTTCCCTTTGCTGTGTTGATTTTGTGTGTGCACATGTGTGAACACGAGTGCACACGTGCGCACACACACACTTGGTTGTGGTGCTCTCAGAGGGTCATATATTTTATTTTATTTTTGCTTTCTGAGTCACATCCAGAGACGATGTTCAGGGGTTACTCCTGGTTCTGCACTCAGGAATTACTCCCGGCCGTGCTTGGGGGACCCTATGGGATGCTGGGGATTGAACCCTGGTCTGTCGCGTGCAAGGTAAACGCCCTACTTGCTGTACTATCACTCCGACCCTCACATATTTTAGATGTGATGCTTGCACGAGATTTCTGATTGCAGAGCTTACTAGGGTGCATACACTTGGTCGCATGCACACACACTCTCTGTTGTGGTGTGCCAGGGATGCTAGACTTTGTGGGCATCTCAGAACACCAGGGTTCCTTAAGGGCAGAACTGCTGAGATTGCATGGGGTTCCCGAGGGATTCAAATCCACATACTCATTGGTCGTATGCTTACAAGAGAGAAACTCTGCCTCTCACCCAGCCCTGGGCCCTGGCCCTTAGCCATCACTAAGCCATTACAAACTACTGCTAGGGAGTCTGCACTTTCTCTGGGACAGACTAGCTTTCTCAGGGACTGAAGAAACACTGAAGAAATCATCCTCCTTGTGAGAGCCTTTACAAGTGACAGGTTACATTGTTGCCAGAGGCAACACAGTGTTTCACATCGTTAGGGAGTCAGTTTAACAGCAATGATTTATGGTGTCTGCGTTTCTTACAATCTCCCAACTCAACATCTTGGCATTATTTTCAAAGTCCACATATAAATATAACAGTGGCTGAAGATAAAATCTGCTGAGGTCTTATAAGGTTTATAATAGTCCACAGCAAAGCTCTATTCTGCCTTGATTGTAATAAGGTCGAAGCGACAGAAGACCAATTCTTGGTAAATGTAATGTGGTAAATGTAGTTTGCTATCGTATTTATGCAATAGGAATAAAAATGGATGGAAGCTGGTCATCATCATCATATTACACCTATTTTTCTAATTTTATATTATGGTGAAACTAAGACTGACTAGAAATACAAAAAAAGATCACTTACAGTGGAAAAAAAGAGTGGGGGAGCTTTTACAAAGTTTTTCCATTTGCAAAGACAATGGGCATGAATTTTTACTTTTACCGGATTACCCTAAAATTTAAAAGTAAATGTTTATTGATGTGAACATGGGTACAAATGTAAAGTGGCATCGCTTTGATAGATAATATGGCCATAATTGGGGCTGGAGCGATAGCACAGTGGTAGGGTGTTTGCCTTGCACACAGCCAACATGGCCGACCTGAGTTCGATTCCTCTGCCCCTCTCGGAGAGCCCGGCAAGCTATGGAGAGTATCTCGCCTGCATGGCAGAACCTGGCAAGCTACCCATGTTGTATTCGATATGCCAAACACAGTAACAACAGAGTCTCCAATGGAGACGTTACTGGGCCCGCACGAGCGAATAGATGAACAATGGGAGGACAGTGACAGTGGCCATAATCATAAAAAATAATGTGAAGCATTTGCAACTTCTGGATGGGAGGGGATGCTGAGCACAAACCCCGTCAGTGCAAAGTTCTGAGTTCAATTCCCAACACACACACACCACCCCAACACTCCCGGGTGGGAGTTCTAGCAACCTCCAGTGATACTGGGCCCCAGAACACCTCATCAACAGACCCAGATACTGAACTATCATCTCTGGGAATGCCCTCCTACAATCCCCAGTTCCCCAGTGGTTAACCATTCTAAACAAATAAACAAAATATATACTTTCTGATCCACAATTCCTTCAGTAGAAAACCATATTCGTCAAGGACCTTAAACATTTACATTTTATTCAACTAGAATTCTCACTTCTGGGCATTTGACGTAAAAATCAGGGGGAAAAGCTTAAAGACAAGCAGAGATGTTTACATTGAGGTTGCTTATAGGACTCAAATAGGAGGAAACAAAAGCATTCAAATGTCAAAAAATAAAAAGTCATCATTAGGGGCTGGAGTGATAGTACAGAGGGTAGGGTGTTTGCCTTGCACGTGGCTGACCTAGGTTCAATTCCCAGCATCCTATATGGTTCCCTGAACACCTCCAAGAGTAATTCCCGAGTGCAGAGCCAGGAGTAGCCCCTGTGTATCACCGGGTGTAACCCAAAAAACAAACAAACAAACAAACAAACAAAAAACAAGCAAAAAATCATCATTAAATTGGGTCCTTCCAAACAATAAATTTCTACAGATAATCCCACAACAAGAGGGGTATAGATATTAATAAAGGATAAGGGGGGAAAAGGAGTCAAAGCTACATAAGCTCAAAAGTTTGTTCTTAGAATAGTAACTTGCCTATAAAACTAGCAACTGAAAATCAGCACATAAAAATTGTAAATGATTTCAATATGGTTTTTGGGGTGCTTTTTAAAATTTACTCTCATCTTGACCTCTGGGACGACCTTGGGGAGGGGGTCAGACCAACCTCCTGCCCTACCAAATCCCTGGCAGCTGCATTCACAGCCCAAGAGCTGCCACCATCCCTTGGCTGGAGTGCCCAGTTAAATCTGGTGGATTTTCTGGAATACACTCCTGCATTCTCATTTGTGATGTACGACATCTTCCAGCTTCTCAACGCTAACATCCCAGTAGAAGCACACCAGATTGGATGACATGCAGCAGAGAAGGCAACCAATCTCCACTAACAAAAACATTGACGCGAAGGCTTGCAACCTTCAGTGACAGCTTAGTAAACCCTCAGACAAGAACTTGGCAAGTCCCCGTGGTGAGATCCAACAATTTTCACAAATTTTCCTTTACTGATGGAGTGATAGCACAGCCGTAGGGCATTTGCCTTGCGCGCAGCCAGACCGGCAGAGCCGGGTTCGATTCCTCTGCCCCTCTCTGAGAGCCCGGCAAGCTACAGAGAGTATCTCACCCGCAAGGCAAAGCTTGGCAAGCTACCTGCGACGTATTCGCTATGGCAAACACAGTAACAAGTCTCAAAATTATGGAGACGTTACTGGACCCGCTCTAGCAAATCGATGAACAACGGGAGGACAGTGTTTGTGCACTGTTGTTTCCTTTACTGAAATCTGTTTTGCTCATTCCATTAGCCATTTACTGGTAACAACCAATGTAAAATAAATTACTGTGGGCTTGCTCTGGTGGCAGATTTGAGAGGTGGGGGGTTGGAAAATTGGAGACAATGATGAGGAAAGGTGTCAGTGGTGGTAAGATTGGTGTAGGAATATTGAATGCCTGTAACAATTCATCGCGAACAACTCTGTAAACCACAGTGTCAAAATAAAGTGTGTGTGTGTGTGTGTGTGTGTGTGTGTGTGTGTGTGTGTGTCAGTGTGGGGGGTGTAATACTCTCAAGAGCAGACGCGTTCTGTTACTCAAGCAGCAGAGCGTCAGGACCAGCCACGCTTACCTTATGATGGCTTTGACGGCGAATCTGACCACCGTGGACAGCAGGAACAGCGGCGTGACCAGGATGTGGAAGAGTGACAGTGACGCAAAGGCCTCCGCAGGCTTCAGATTGTTCCCGCTGGCATAGGCGTGAGTCACGAACGTCTGCGGAGATGGGGCTTCTTCAGACAACTGCCTGAGTCCCTTCATAAAGCTGATGCTAAGTTTGACACAGCTGACAAGCACTGTGAGGCTTTTGATGTGCCTTCACTAGAGACATCCGCTCACCCCAGTCACTCCTGAAAAGGACTTTGCTATTCATCCAAGGGTGCCACGGTGCCTATGTTGGCTCGGCAGGAAATGTGGGTTCCCATGGGGTGGATCCTTACAAAGCTGCCAGCATGGTATCCAAAGGCAGACTCTTTCCATGCCTAGCAGAGAATTCAGAGTGCCAAATACTTTCCTGGGCTCACTGTGGATCTTAGTGATGTTCCCGAATATCACTCCTGGTCTGCCACCCTCCCTGCACAGCCCCGGGGATTCTCAGGCATCTTCACAATTCACAAAGCCCTGTGGAGATTTCCTAGCTTCCTTTTTCAACTTGTTAAGCCTCTTGGAAACTTGCTCGTTCCCACCATCCACTAGGCACCCTCAGAATTGCTCTAGATGGCTCCATCTCTGTCACTCTCTTACCCAAACGTTTCTAAAAGTCCCGTACATGCTGTGTCCTGGAAAGCAGACCTGGTTAGTTCTCAAATGTTATCAATTTGCTCCCACGACCTATCTGACAAGATCTGGGGTATTGTTTTGTTGTTGTTGTTGTTGTTGTTGTTGGGGGTGCACAACTGACAGTGTTTGGGGGGTTACTCCCAGCTCAGTGCTCAGGAGTTGTTCCTGGCAGAGCTCAGGAGGTCATGTAATGTGAGGGGTCAAACCCTGAGCCGCCTACATGCAAAACACTTTTTGCCCATCTTTGAGCTATTCTCCCTGGCCCTGGGGATATTTTTAACGGTCATGATTAGGTGTTTCTCATTGAGCTCTAGTAAAGAAAATTTAGAGAGGCTATTAAATACCATTACACAAAGCATAAGTCCCTACATAAAAGCGTTCTGGGATGAAAAATTCACAGCAACCATGGCTGGAAAAATGCTGGATTAAAGTGATTGCAGTGGAGGCAATAAAGAGATAGCTGGCAAAAAAATGGGTAATAAAGACTACTGGGCTTTATTACCCATTACCCTGGCGGTTTGCAGATGTAGCACTGTAGCACTGTCTTCCCGTTGTTCATCAATTTGCTCAAGCGGGCCCAGTAACGTCTCCATTGTGAGACTTGTTGTTACTGTGTTTGGCAT
>JAOXYA010109566.1:0-10685 GCA_028565675.1 Sorex palustris | reverse complement strand
CCCTCTATGGGAGACGTTTTCCTTCTCACTCGCTCTCTCCTTTTCCTTTCATGTTTAAAATTTTATTTTCACAAAGTTTTTCACAGTAATTGTTTATATTCAACATCTCAACACCAGCCCCACCACCATTACACCTTCCCACCACCGTTATTTCGAATTTTCCCACACCCAAGCCTGCCCCATAGGCTGATACTAAATAATTTATTCTGTATTGCTTGTTCTGAGTAGTATGAGATGTGCGGCAGTGAGAGCCGCTGAGCACTCCTGGAATTCTGAAAAATTTTAAATACCTGGGGTCCAGAGGCATCTCTGTGGCATACTGCTCTCTTCTGAGATTAATTTGTGAATCTCTGAATCATGGCCATTAATGCCCTTAAATGGCACCCAGAGGCAATTCTTGGGCGTGACTGCCAGGGAACTGGGAAGATGGGGACTTGGGGGGGAGGTCACCCATCCCGGACTCTCTGAGGCCTGGAGTTTTCAGTCACTGGTCCCGCATACTCGGGTTTTTCAGCAGATTCGTTCTCGTCGGGGGCAGGGGCGGGAGGCTCGGGACAAGCCTGTGAAAGTCGGCTATGAGTGTGGGGGTGATTGGGTTCTGGAGTTTTGCAGCTTCTGGGGTTTGTTTGGGGCAGGAGGAGGGGGGCCTGTCCCCCTCCCAGGCGCCCTGGTGAACTAACTCATCTGGTGCGGGGTGGGGAGACATCTCAGTGGCATGCAAGATTCATTTATGATGTCTTGAATCATGGCTATTAATGTTCTTTAATGGCCTGATTTTGATCTCTATCAAGATTTATTTCTGGGTCTCTGAAGCAAGGCTGATAAAGGAGCTTGTATAACTGAGTGGGAGGTGGCTTGCGGGCGTGGCTCCCACATACCTAACTTTAGGCCATTTGATTTTTCGGAAATTTGGTCCCAAGATGTTGGGGTTCAACCAGAGGCACGGCAGCAATTTCGGGGATATCAGGAAGCCTGAAGGCACCATCAGGCTGCTGATGCACTCGCCTCAGAGGCACAGGCTGACCTGCTGGGCGGCACCGTACCCCTAGCCCAAGTTATTTAAGGGTATGTGGTTGTCTTTAGCCAGCCTGCCTTCCTTGCTTCTTTTCCTCCCTCCATCCATCCTTCCCTTTCTCTCCTTCCTTCCTTCCTTCCTTCCTTCCATCTTTCTTTCCTTCCTTCCTTCCTTTTTGGTTTTTGGGCCACACCTGGCAATGCTCACGGCTCACTCCTGGTTCTGTGCTTAGGGACCACTCCTGGTAGTTCTCATGGCATCATATAGGATGCTGAAAATGGAACCCAGATTGGCCACTTGCAAGGCAAGCACCCTACCCATAGCTGTACTACCACTCTGGTCCCTCTTTTTAGTTTGTTTTTGTTTTAGGACTGCAGCCAGCTGTGCTCAGGGCTTACCCCTGACTCTGCACTCAGGGATCACTGCTGGCCATGTCGGGGACCATATGGGGTGTCAGGAATCGCACCCAAGAGGGCCGTGTGCAAAGCAAACACCGTACCCCACTATACTGTCTCTCCAGCCCCTAGGCTTTTTTTTTCTTTCTTCTTAGATAAGAAAGTCACTGTCTTCCCGTTGTTCATCTATTTCCTTGAGCGGACCCAGTAATGTCTCCATTGTGAGACTTTGTTGTTACTGTGTTTGGCATATAAATACATCACGGGTAGCTTGCCTGGCTCTGCCGTGCAGGCGAGATACTCTCGGTAGCTTGCCAGGCTCTCCGAGCAGGGCGGAAGACTCGAACTCGGGTCAGTCATGTTGGCTGCATGCAAGGCAAATGCCCTACCGGCTGTGCTATCGCTCCAGCCCAAAAAAGAGCATAAGTACTTTAGTTTTTGGATAGAGCAATCAGCTGAGAATGCCCTGTCTCCTTTTGCAGCTTGTGAACAGCAAATAATGGCTCTGTTTAAAGATTAAGTTTTAGGGACACAGAGGTATCACGGGGTGAGATACTTTACTTGCGTGACACCCAGTTCAGCACAAAGGTGGGTGCACCCCAAACCCTCACTGCCCCCCCCAAGCGATTTTTAACTAAATGTTGTGATTGAGTATACTGCGAAACAATTTTGGGAGTTATAATCTACACTGAAGAACAATCCAGGTTGGTGCCATGAACCTCGTCAGTGCAAAGCATTCAGGAGGCATACTTAGAGGCCACTGCTATGGCCAAGAGATCCTGTTGCTGACTTAAAATGTCTTTGCACTAAGCAAAATTTTCAGCTTTTGTTTTTGGGCCACACCCAGTGGTGCTCGGTCACCCTTCCTGGCTCTGACCAGGAGTGACCCCTGGTGGTGCTGGGGCGTGTCGGGCCGTGGCCTCTGCGGCCTGTGCAGCCTTTTCTTCGCAAGAAAAGTTCTCTCGGGAGAAGTTCCTTTATGTGTCTGTAGCCCAGTTCCCGTTGATGACTGGAGAGTTGAGAAAATGAGAATCTTAATATTTAGAGTATATACAGAATGAGGTATTACCATTTAAAACCTTAGGGGTGGCCCAGAGAGAGTACAGTGGGCAGGGCACTTACCCTGCACTCGGCTGACACAGGCTCAATCCCTGACACCACAAACGGTTTCTAAGCATCGCCAGCAGTGATCCCTGAGTGCAGAGCCAGGAGGAAGGCCTGAGCAGTCAGGCGTAGCCCCAGAAAAGAAGAATAAACACTCTGGAAAGTCCGGGCATGTAGCTCAGTGGTAGAGAACGTGCCACTGGGTTTGATCTCTAGGACTCCGAATAAAAAGCCTTCAGAATCTGAAGGTGGTGGGCACGGGAGATAGTACACTGGGTAGGGCACACCCCTTGCACGTGACTAACCCAGGTTTGACTCTTGGCAACCCACATGGTCCCCGAGCCCTGCCAGGAGCGATCCTGAGTGCTGAGCCAGAAGAAAACCCTGAGCACTGCTAGGTGTGGCCCCAGCACCCCCCCCCACACACACACATACGTATCGTCTAAAGAAATTTGTGGTAGAGATTATAAAGAACAAAAAAAATAACAAATAACTTATTTGGGATTTTCCATTTTTACAATTGAATCCAGAGCCCCAAGTAATTTGCTTTGCTTAACAGTGGTTAACTCACTGTCAGAATTTATCGGTTATTTTCTGGCCGTCATTCCATAGAGTTTAAGTCATGAAACCAGAGAAAAAAAGTGACTTGTCATGGATTTTCAGTATATTGAGAAATTTAGAAGTTACTGGAGGGGAATTTTATTTCTTTTCTTTTTTTTTCTTTTTTCTTTTTTTTTTTTTTTTGGTTTGGGGTCCACTCTTGGTGGTGCTCAGGGCTTGTTCCTGGCTCTGCACTCAGAAATCCTTGCGGAGCTCAGAGGAGCACAGGAAGGTGCCAGGGATGGAACCACGTGCAAGGCAAGGGCCCTCCCTGCTCTTCTGTGGCTCTCACTCCCTGGAGGTGAATTTCAAAACTTTACCTTAAAGAACTCAGAGTTACAAAATTAGATCATCGATCACTTTCCCCACTTTCCCCATCCGTAATTCATCGCTTCTCTTTCATTGTCTAACTCCGTGAAGAGTACGCTAAGTCGAAGAACAAACCAGTAATCAAGTTCTGCTCGGTTGTTGCATACAAAACTAGTTTATTATAATTTCATACATGAGCTGACCAGTCTGAGAGGTAAAGTGGTAAGCTCGCTGCCTGCCTGTCTGCCCGTAGTTCGTACTAGATTGTCTTCCTTTTCAAGTTCAGAGAATGTATTTTCTACGGTCATATTTAAAAACTTTAAATTAATTGAGGTTCTGTGAGTTGCGTTACTGTTAACCTGCTAATGTTGTTTTCCCACGCGTGTAACTCTAAGCCCACACTCTCACCGGTGTACCAGGACCCTCCCTCTCATCCCCTCACCCGAACTCAGCCGTGTGGCTCTGTGCTACCATGGTGTCGTCTCTATTGCTCTCTCTTGTGTGTCTCTGCGTCCCACACGTGAGCGCTCATTCTGCGTCTGTCCCTGTCCTTCTGGCTGACGGCACTCTGACACCCTCTGCTTCCACCCACATCATCCTGGCACCTGGCGTGATTTTGTTCTTTCTTGGAGCTACAGAGAATCCTGTTATCCACAGTCAGGTGATCCATTCATCCATCTTGGGTATTGGGTCACGTTCATATCTTGTGCCGTGATGAACAGAGGTGTGCATGGATCCTTCTAGATAATGGTTGTGGTTGGGGGATAGACGCCAGTGAGTGTAGTATCTCTAGGTCCTTGAGGGATTTCTGTCCCTGTCCGCTCCCTCTCCCTCTCTCCCTCCCCGCCCTCCTCCCTCCCTCGCTCCCGCTCCTGTAGAGGAGATGATCTGCACTCTGCCGCCGAGCCCAGCCCTGGAAGAGTTTCTGTTAATAATTCTTGGCTAATAAAAGGCCTACGATATCAGGGCTGGAGCAATAGGACAGCGGGTAGGGCATTTTCCTTGCACGCGGCCGACCCGGGTTCGATTCGCAGCATCCCATACGGTCCCCCGAGCATCACCAGGAGTGATTCCTGAGTGCAGAGCCGGGAGTAAATCCTGAGCATCGCCGGGTGTGACCCAAAAAGCAAAAAAAGTCAATCAATAAATAAAAGTTCTACTTTATCTGGGGTCATGTTGATTGACTGATTCATTGATTCACTGATGATTGAATTGCGGGGAGTGGACTTATACCTGTAAATGGTGACTCTGCCACCCATTCAGCTATGTTCCTATCCCTAAGTCATTTTTAGCTCTTTTCTTCGGAAGTAACTTGGTTTCATTTCGGAAGCATACCTGGTGGCGCTTGGACCTACTTCCGGCTCTTGGCTGTGGCCACCAGAGCATTGTCTTCAGCTGCTGTTGCGCTGACCAGGAAAGCTGAAAAACACTGGTCTGCAGCCTGAGTTGGAACTGCCTGTCTGCGGGCCGCCGTGCAGGTGCCGCTCTGCGGGTAGACCGAGATCAGAGAAAGCGGCTTTAGAGCCACCTGCAAATAGCAGTCGCATCTTTCCATAATCACCCCTAGATGTTTACAGATTTCTCTAAATTTGCCTGCTTCAGTGTATATACCACATTGACTGAATGAATGACAGCCCAGCCTCAGTTTCTGAAGATTAAGTGTACCCTGAAGAGCTGATCATTGTGGGCTGGAGTGATAGCACAGTCGGAAGGACGTTTGCCCTGCACGTGGCCAACCTGGGTTCGATTCCCAGCACCCCATGTGGTCCTAGGAGTAACCACTGTGCATCACCAGGCGTGACCCAAAAAGAAAAAAAAGGCAGATCATTGCTGGAGCCAGAGCAGTACTGCAGCAGATAGAGTGTGGGTGAAGCAGGCATGCCACGAAAGATCGAGAAGAGACAGCTAAGAGAGAGAAAGCAGGGCCAGAGGGCTTGAGCCTCGTGGCTGAGCCTAACTGCCCTCAAGCACAGCCTTTGTTGCTTTAAGCCAGTGATCATCAGGAGATGAACATTCTTTGGTCAGGTGCCTGACCATCTTCAGCTATCTGGGCTAACATGTTATAGTTTATCAGGACAAACATCTTTGTAATGGGTTTTCTGGAGGGGAGATTCTTCGAGGAGAAAGAGCAGTTACAGGACCCGGCCAGGTAGCGTTCGCCTTGGCGCCAGGGTTCTGGGTTGAAAAGCCCCACAAGTCCCCCATCCAGCCCCTCCTTTATCTGTCTAATAGCCCTTAGCTACCAGCAGACCTGGGTTCAGCCCCATGCCCCGCCAGGAGTGACCCCTGAGCACCACCAGGTGTGACCCCAGAACAAAACAAAACAACCCTGATAATTGGCTTTAAAGGTATTTCAAACTACATTATAAGTAATTTTATATTTTTAACTGACCTTTTTTTTAATAAATGATAACTTTTATTACAGTTTGGGTAAGATGATCGCAATGATGTTAATGTTTCTGATTTGGGTGTACAAAGCTTCGTCCACCACCACCGCCAGTGTGGCCGAGACCCTTCCCCACTGTCCCCCGCACCTCCAGTCCACCTCGACATCCCTCTTTCTTCACCCCTCCTCCCCGTGCTTGGTCATCTGAGTTTTGTAATCAAAGGCCCAAAAAAGACTCATTTCAATAGCAAAAATAATATCATTAGCCCCTTGAGTGACCCGGGCTGGAGTGCTAGCACAGAGGGTAGGGCTTTTGCCTTGCACGCGGCCGGTCCAGGTTCGATTCCCAGCATCCTGTATGGTCCATCAAGCACCGCCAGGAGTAACCTCTGTGCATCGCCAGGTGTGACCGACCCAAAAAGCGAAAGAGAGAAAAAGAGAGAGAGAGAGAGAGAGAGAGAGAGAGAGAGAGAGAGAAAGAAAGAAAGAAAGAAAGAAAGAAAGAAAGAATAACGCTGTTTTCACATGTAGATTCTGGCAGGTCTTTGCATGCGTGAGCCAGACTGGATTCTCCACTAAGCGTCAAGTGAAATACACCTAAGCCACCGTGTCAAGCTGAGTCTGCTTGGTTTGAGATGGTCGTATGATTAAATTTGCAGTAATGAGGCATTTTCTCCTCCTCCAGGTGTACAACGTTTACATGGCAGGCAGGCAGCTGTGTTCTAAGCGGTACCGAGAGTTTGCCATCCTACACCAGAACCTGAAGAGAGAGTTTGCCAACTTTACATTTCCCCGGCTGCCAGGGAAGTGGCCGTTCTCTCTGTCAGAACAGCAGTTGGATGCCCGACGTCGGGGCTTGGAAGAATATCTAGAAAAAGGTAAGCCGGTCTGTTAAGTTTTCCTGACCTCGGTAGGCATAGGTCTGTAGGTGTTCTTTGTTACTCTGGCACTGCGTAAGACAGCTTCCTGTTCTTAAGAGTGGAAAGTTAATCATACCTCTTCCTTCAGGTGTTGAATGCTCCAGAGTTTTGAAGCCAGCTCTGAAATGTTCGGCACAGCAATTAGTGGCCTAGTTCATTGGCTTGCTGAGCACTTAATAGCAGCAGCAAATGCATTCCTAGTTTTTAGTGCGTCGGGACCTTTATGTCTAGGCTGTGTGTTTTGCCAGCAAAACTTACAGGCATCAATATGCTGACTTGGCTTGGGAGCCAAAAGGGCAGTTTTGAAGACATTTTTAATTAAAACGGCCCTCAGCTCTGACTCAGGAGATGGCTCGGTGGCCTGGAGTAGGTGCTTTGTATGCAGGAGCCCCTGGGGATTCCCTATATCTCCTCCCCCCCCCCAGCCTCTCCTGAAGCAGGGGAGGGGGACTGGGAGGGGCAGGGGAGACTAGACTCAGTGACTGCTGGGTGTGACCCGAAGACAAAACTGAAAAATAACTTGAAGGTACATTAAAATAAAATGTATTTTAGTACACTTACATGTGTTTCTAGAAATTGTTAATTTCAGTTAGTTATGTCTTCATTACTTTCTGAAAATGTTTTCCATAAAAACTTCTTTAAACAAATAGAACATGTTTGTTCACCAAGTACGAGAATGGATTTCAGTCATTCATATTAATTAAAAAGCATTCCGTAAATGAAAAAAAAATCAGATCCTGCATGAAAACTTACTTCTTTGGGGCTGAAGTGATAATACAGTGGGTAGGGCATTTGGTTTGCACGTGACCGACCCAGGTTGGATTCCCAGCATTTCTGGGTGTGATCTTCCCCCCCCCCCCCCATTAAAGAAAAAAAAAACTCTTTTACAGATCTCGATGGGCTTGCTTAGTTCCAGTTGATTTGTAGTTAACTTTTTTTTTTTTTGGCTTTTTGGGGTCACACCCAGCAATGCTCAGGGATTACGCCTGGCTTTGCACACAGGAATCAGTCCTGGTGGGACACGGGGAGACCACGGATCGAACCCAGGGTGGCTGCATGCATGCAAGGCAAACACCCAACCCATATTACTATCAGGTCCCAGTTAACTTATTCTAAACGAGTTAGAAGCATTGTTGAAATTCACTTGTTATCTCAGAAATTGGGTTGGAGTGTTAGCACAGGGGTAGGGCGTTGCCTTGCACACAGCTGACCCAGGTTTGATTCCCCCACCCTTCTCGGAGAGCCTGGCAAGTTACCGAGAGTATCTCACCCACACCGCAAAGCCTGGCAAGCTACCATGACATATTCAGTAATGCCAAACACAGTAACAAGAAGTCTCACAATGGAGACATTACTGGGCCCGCTTAAGCAAATTGAAATCTCAGAGATTACAAATTGTTTATTTTGTGTCTCAGAGCAGATACCTTGCTTTACTACCATTGTGTGATCTTTTTACATAGCTAGTTTAATAAAATGATGTTCTTACATGGTATTCGGTAATTCTGTGTTCTTCTACCAGAACTGAGTGACCTGGGACTAAGGACCTGGAGCTGAGTCCGTGTTTTGCATGTGGAGGCCCAGAGTTCATCCCAGGGACTGAGCTCATGGGTCACCAGAAGCACCAGAGTCACACCCCTACCCCAGCACAGAGCGGGAATAATCCCTGGCTCTGCTGGGTGTCACCCCAAACAGCACAGGACAAACTTACTGGTCTAGTTTTCAGGAGTTTGGTAAATAAAGAGCCTTATCTCTGAAGAGAAAATGTTAAAAAAATAAATAAATAAAGAGAAAATGTTTCTCCCATAGAAGGTAGTGTAACTTCTGCATTTGTGACCTCCACACATAGCCCTTGGGAAATGAGAAAGGATATCATTTTGTATGATTAAGTAAAATAAAATTGCCGGTGTAATTTACCATCCTCGTGAGAGTGCCAGGAATTGAACTATCTTAGACTTAGGCAATTAGCTACCTAACCTTTTTTCTTTTTTGGTTGTTGTTTTGAAGCCAAAATCACTGACTTCAAAAACAAAACAGAACTAAACAACAACTTGTGCTCAGCTTAATACTTAATTACCTACTCATTTCTTATGAAGTGACTTGAAATGATTTGGGTATCCCTAGGAATAGCCTTCTTAAGCTATTAGCTATTAAGCTTTTGTAGCCTAATTTGGCTATTTCTAGGCCAGGTAGATATTTCTCCCTTCTGTATTTTGCTTCTGTATTTGTTTTTTTTTTTTTTTTTTTTTTTTAGATGGCCTACTCTTGCTCTTTTTTTTTTTTGCTTTTTGGGTCACACCTGGCGATGCACAGGGGTTACTCCTGGCTGTGCACTCAGGAATCACCCCTGGCGGTGCTCAGGGGATCATATGGGATGCTGGGAATCGAACCTGGGTTGGCTGCGTGCAAGGCAAAGGCCTTACCCGCTGTGCTATTGCTCCAGCCCCTACTCTTGCTCTTTTGTTCACGTTATTAACACTTTACCTCAGAAAGTTAGATTTTCTTTTATTTCTTGTTTTTTTATTATTTTTTTATTTAGGGGGAAGTCGTTTGACTTGTTTTGGTTTGGGGCTTGCACCCAGCCGTGCTCAGGTGTCCCTCCCCACTGTACCATATCTTTTTTTGGCTGGGTTTTCTTTTTCTTCTTTTGTTGGCTTTTTGTTTTGAGGCCCCACCTGGTGGTGCACAGGGGTTACTCCTGGCAGTGCTTAGGGACCTGTGGGTTGCCAGAGGTCAAACCCAGGTCTGCCGTGTGCAAGGCAAGCGCCCGGCCCGCTGCACGGTCAACCTAGCCCCTGTGTCTTTCTATTTTCCTCCTCTCCTCCCCTCCCTCCTGTGCTGTCTTATTTCTCTTTTGGGGGTGACTTCCTTCGGCTGTTTGTTATTGTTTCAGGGGGGAGAGAGTGTTTCCCAAGAGACACTTTGGAGGTGAGGGTACCCACTGACGATTCTTGCAGTTGGGCTCATGGATCAGTGCAGGGGTGTGAGGGTTCAGTGCTGGGCGACCCGGGCTACCCCCGCCATGGTCAGAGGACCATGAGAGACTGGACTGGTCAGTCACGACCACTGTCGTATCTCCTGGTCCCTGCTTATTTTTTAATAAACTATATTTTTCATTATTCTCTCCTGGGCCATTTTTATTGCATATTGCTTGTTGTGCCTCAAATATTACAAGTAATACAGGGCTGAAGACGTCATCCAGGGGCTGGGGCACTTCCCTTACCTGTAGCAAATCCCTGTGTCCTCCGTGTGCTCAGTCCCTGCCACTGCACGTTGTTCCTGAGCCCCGCCCGCCAGGAGTGGCCTCTTAGTGCAGAGCCAGGAGTCAGCCCTGCGCACAGCCAGGTCTGGCCCCAGCCTCCCCGCCACCCCCCGCAACGTGCCACGTCAGACGTGGCAAACTCCTCCGAGTCGCCTGCTGCTGCTTCAATGCTTTGACCAGGATGTGTATTCTTCCCTTTGGATTCTTGATTCCAGATCTCATTCCAGGTTTTCTTTTTGTTTTCCGCAGTGTGTTCAATCCGAGTTATTGGTGAGAGCGACATCATGCAGGAATTCCTGTCGGAATCAGACGAGGTGGGTGGATGTCCCCGTAATGCCCCTTGGCTCCTCCTGAGGGGAAATAGAGTCAAGGTAGCCGGTGGGAATTGAATTATAATGAGAGAATTCATTATGAATTGAATTCCCATACAGTCCCTTTTTGAGGGGGGAAGGAGGCCACACCCAGCGATGCTCAGGGCTTACTCCTGGCTCTGCACTCAGGAATCACTCCTGACGGTGCTCGGGGGACCATATGGGATGCTGGGGATGGAACCTGGGTCAGCCATGTGCAAGGCAAACACCCTTCCTGTTGTACTATCGCTCCGGACCCCATAAATCTTTTTTTTTTTTTTTTGCTTTTTTTGGGTCACACCCGGCGATGCTCAGGGGTTACTCCTGGCTCATGCACTCAGGAATTG
>JAOXYA010109541.1:0-10686 GCA_028565675.1 Sorex palustris | reverse complement strand
TATTTCCTGTTAGTGTTACTCAAAATGATACTGATTAACGTAATTTTCCTCTTGATGTGTTACATGGAGAACATTTATGTTTCAAGCTACAGGAGACTAAAGAGCTAGGACAGTCAGTGTTGCAGATAATCTTGAATTGGATCCTGATCCAAGATTTTTATGTATCATAAAAATTTTAAAGACATTGGGGCTGGAGTGATACCACAGTGGGTAGGGCGTTTACCTTGCATGCAACCGACCCAGGTTGGATTCCCAGCATCCCATATGGTCCCCTGAGCACCGCCAGGAGTACTTCTTGAGTGCAGAGCCAGGAGGAACTCCTGAGTATCACCAGGTATAACCCAAAAAAGCAAAAAAAAAAAAAAAGTAAAGACTTTTTTTTGAATAAAGTCTTGTAAGTTGCATATGAAGAAGTATCATTGTTAAGTTTCTGGATTTTGATCATTGTATTAGGGGTTATGTAAGATATAATTCCTTTTTATTAGAAATTACATATTTACATATCTAGTGCTAACGAGACCTGATGTTCATGGCTTAATATTTAATGATTCAGGGGAAAACAAGTATATAGGAAGTATGCTAAAGCAAATGTGGCACAATGTTAACTGCTTGGGGATCCTGTAATTTTTCTTTATGACTGAAATTATATAAGCGTAAACACAGTCTTCCCTTACAAAGCCAACTCTATAGTGTCTAATTATATCTTATCTGCTAGTCAGTGGCTTTCAGCCTTGTTGGAGGAAGTTTAAACAGTGACGTCCAGGTTCCGTTCCCACAGTTTGGTTTCATTGATCTGAGATTCCATCTGGGGGTGTGAGGATTCTTAAAAGCTCCTCAGATTTTTTTTATTATCTATTCAAGACTGAAATTATTGTTAGCAGAGCTCAGTAGGTTAGATTAGGGTGGAAGAAAGGGTGAAATAGATATTGAAAGGAATAGTAATTTAATAAAGATAATGGTATTTAGGGCTGGAGCAATAGCACAGCGGGTAGGGCGTTTGCCTTGCATGCAGCCAACATGGCCGACCCGAGTTTGATTCCTCCGCCCCTCTTGGAGAGCTCGGGAAGCTACTGAGAGTATCTCGCCTGCACCGCAAAGCCTGGCAAGCTCCCTGTGACGTATTCGATATGCCAAACACAGTAAGAAGTCTCACAATGTTACTGGGCCCCGCTCGAGCAAATCGATGAACAACGGGAAGACAGTGACAGTGACAATGGTATACCATTGATGAGATACCTTGCATTACTTAATGTCTCCTTAGCTCCACTAAAGCTGCTTGTCATTCATTTTCATCTTATTTTTGTATTCATTTTGAAATGGATTTATTTTCCGCTAACATTTCTGTGGTTTGGTAATGATATCTATAATCACATTTAAAAAAGTATAATTTAAAAAACTGTAACTTTTGGTAACTTTTTTTAATTCTGGGATTTGTAAGAATTTGAAACTTACAGGTTGAATCAGGACTGGGTAAAGAACACATTTTAAAAAAATGGATAGGCTATGTTCCTTTTACTTCCTGCAACACCCACCAGAACTGCCGCTGGAACATATTCTTTAAGTTTATACTCTTGGAATTGGAATAATTTCAGTTACATCCTGTTATTCTTTAGCTCCTGCTGCTGTTGACAATTCAGACCTTCTGATGCCTTCTGCTTGTCCTTTTCTGTTTCTAGAAGTAAATGATAGGAACCTGGATTTGGCATTAGAAAACTCTGAAGGGGAGAGTGACTCTTAAAGGGCCCAACTTTTCTGGAGGTAGTTGAATAAAACAGCCTCTTTTGTAACAGTTTGTTCAAATGCCTTTTTGGCAATGGCTATCAATATATCAAGCTTCTTGAATGCCCAGCTTCTGCGTTACTTCCCAGTTTCATCCTTCCACCTAGAGTGTTCATCCTTTCTCATCCGTTATTTTGACTGTGGCCTCATTCTGACTTGTTTCCTTCCTGCCGCTCCCTCGTTCCACAAGCTGGTCTCTTGATCTCATGCTGTGGCTCTCCTTTTACGTACTTTTCATTGGTAGCCCCCTTGGACTATCCTGAGGGCCCAGTAGAGCCATATGGGAAACACTGATATAGAGACTTGAGCAGATTACAGTTTGCTCTTCTGCAATTTTTCTCTTGGTCAGTGAGTTTGGGTAAAGTGAACATTAAGAGTAGCCATAAAAGGGGCTAGAGTGAAAAACAGTGGGTAGGGTACTTACCCTGTACATGGCCATCTCTGGTATCCCATATGGTCCTCCAGCACTGCCAGGAGTAATTTATTCCAGAGTGCAGAGCCAGGAGTAACCCTCCCCTTCAAAAAAATAGATAAGAAGAAAAACAATAGTCATAAAGGTGAGAGTTAAGCAATATTGTTTAATAAGGTAAATAGTTTTTTTTTTGTTTGTTTGTTTTTGGTCCACACTTATTGGTGCTCAGGGCTTACTCCTAAGGGACCATATGTAGTGGCTGGGTTCAAACCAGGTTGGTCGCATGCTAGGCAAGTACCTGCCCAGTGTATAATCTCTTCAGCCCCCTTTTAATAATCTTAACAGTTTAAGAGTTACCTGGAAGATTAGAGTAGAAGTTCAGCTTCTTTGTCATGGACTTAGTATACTTTTAGGAGTGGCTCTGGCCCCCCCCTTTTTTTTAAAATTGGGGTGGAGGTGGAGGCTCATGGGACCATGCAGTAGTAAGGGTGTGTGCTTTGCATATGCTCAGCATATTGTGAGTTATATCTTTGACCTACTTTGAACCTTTCTTGAAGCTTCAAGATAATCTGATTGAATAGGTTGGGTCCTTAAAGCCCTTCACAACTTCCCTCATCAGTTTTAATTTTTCTAGCATTTGGGTAGGGCCAAATGTCGGGGGCGCATTTTTTTGGTTGTGACATGCATCCTCGAGGCTCAGTGCAATTCTGAAGGAATGTCAGTGGCTGGGGCACTCAGCAGGGCACCATTCAGTCAGCTAGGAAGATAGTAGTTAGCCCCTGATGACATTTCCAGAATAGCAGTCACCAGGCTTCAAACTAATAGGATTCTGATGAATTGAAATCTTGGAACGTGTATTTATTTTTGACCACACTTCACTGAGGTCAGGGATTACTCCTGGCAGGCTTGGGGAATCATGGAGTGCTGGGTATTAAACCGAAGTTAGCTGAGTGCAAAGCAAACACCCTACCAGCTGTACCACTGCTCCAGCTCCACCAACTTCTTAAAGAACTTGCTAGAGCAGCGGTTCTCACCTGTGTATTATCAGATTCACTTGTGAAATCCATTAGGATTTATGAAAATATAAATGTGAGTTCTACTCCTTAACTAGCTGATTTGGTCCAGAGCAATAGTTTGAGCATTCTTATATTTAAGTACTTTCCAGGTAATATTTGTTTGTAGTCAAGGTTGAGAGCTCCTAGATTCAAGGGGTCATGAGGCACAGTGTAAGGACCAACTCTGTCACTAACTCATTCTGGAACATTTGAGCCACAGTAATTAGTTAAATTGAGAGTAAGTAAATGAGGTATATATGGAGTTTCTTGGTTTGGAAACATTGATTAGTGAGTCTGTTCCCTGTCTGTATTTATTTTTTTCCCTAGGACCTTGAATTCTGATAGGCAATCCCTCCCAGTACAGTTTTGTCTTCTTCGATGTTGATGTAATGAGATTTATTTTTTCCTCCTAGTTTATGGTTCCTCAAGTCTGGACTGTCCCTTCTCCCCTAGTCATAACCTTATTTGTGGGTCAGTTAATAGTTTGAGGATTTGAGTTGTATCTGCCTTCTAATTGGGAAGCTATTCCCAAGAAGAGCTCGGGGCGGGGAGGGGGGGGGGCGGAGGGCTGCAGTGATAGCACAGCGGATAGGGTGTTTGCCTTGCATGCGGCCGACCCGGGTTTGATTCCCAGCATCCCATATTGTCCCCTGAGCACTGCCAGGAGTGAATCCTGAGTGCAGAGCCAGATCCAGGAGTAACCCCTGTGCATTGCCAGTGTGACCCAAAAGGAAAAAAAGAAAAAGAAGAGCTCACGGGGCCTAAGCTTAGTGATTCTTGACTAACTGGGCCAGAGGTTCAATGTGATGGCCCATGGATGCCTAGGGAGTGGGGGGCGGGGAGCACAGGACCCAAGTGTTGCTTGGGGACTGTAGTGCTGGAAACTGAACTGACACATGCAAGACATGTGCCTTTTCATCCCTATACTGCCAGCTTGGCCTTTATTCTAAATTTTTAAAATGAATCTTGTTTCAGTTGCTTGCTGTCCTGCTGTTGGTTAGCTCTTGTGCTACTTACCATACAGTGTAGTATACTGTTGTAGTTCTCTGGTCCTGGAATCTTACCTGTTTTTTTTTTTTTTGTTATAGGGGAAATCTTTGAATTGAAGGCTGAGCTCAACAATGAAAAGAAAGAGAAGAGGAAGGAAGCAGTGAAAAAAGTGATTGCTGCTATGACTGTGGGAAAGGATGTTAGGTAAGGGTCATTATTCCTCATGCTGGTCACTCTAGACTCACACCCCACTTATGGCTTTTACTGGTTGTTATTTAAAACTTAAAATCAGGGGCTAGAGAAATGTGCAGCAGGTAGGGTGCTTGCCTTGCATGTAGCCCACCTGGGTTTGATCCCTGGCATCCCATATGGTCAACTGAGCATCGCCAAGAGTGATTCCTGAGTGTAGAGCTAGGAATAACCTTTGAGCACCTTGAGTGTAACCAAAAACCAAAACCAAAAAAAAACTTCAACAAAATTTTAAAAAAATACTTAAATTTACAGAGTACCTATAAGAATAGGGTTTTCCTCTAAAAACATCACTGGGAAGTATAGTTGCTTATATATTAACTCTGTGGCTTAATATTTTTCTGTTTGACGTGTGAGCATCTTTAATTTTGTATTACATACAGATCTAGCATAAAACCCTCTTGGGTTCTGGCACAGTTACAAATCTGTTGTTGATATAGATTTAGATCGTTGTTTCTCAAAGTGAGTGTTACCATTACTCTTCTCTCAATTCTGGTGAAGGGTGTGTGTGTGTGGAAGGGGTGGTGGTAGTAGCATCAGATGCAATTTGGGAGGGGGCACTTTGTGTTTGTATGCTTAAAGAAGGTAGATTTCCAGTGATTATGTTTTTTCTGTAAAGGGAGGTGGTAAACCAAATAAATATGGGAACTGATCTGAATGATGATAAAACTCTACCAAAAGCTCATGCTTTTTAATTGACTCAAGTCAGTGTCTTGGTTTTTCAGTTCTGTGTTTAGTTTTGAAATTTAAGATGAAAATCAACATTGATAGAATCTGTTAGAATTTTTTGTGGTTTTAAATCTCAAATTTTAACAAGACCATTTGAAAATGATTTTGTGCAGGATTCCCTGAAGATTCCCTTCTTTTAGGGAATCTCTGAGGTCAAAAATATTTTTATAATAATACTTAGATATTATTTATTTATTTTTTGCGTGTGTGTCCATTTGTGGTCCTTAGTGTAAATTAAGGCTGTGTCCTCATACTCTTTATCACCAGGGAAACTTGTACTTGCAGGGGAAAAGAATAGTTTAACTGCCGTTATGAAGCATTAAATTTCTTTTATTAGACTGTGGCTCTTAAGTACAGATATTGTTAATACAATTTCACATAAAGCATTTATGCTGCACAGCAAAGAATCTGAGATGGTTCACTTGAGAAAAAGCCCCTTGTGATTGTTTAAATTGGCAACACCAATTTTAACAATCTTTTTATGTGAGTGATTGATAGACAAATTATAGTTAATCAGACTTCAGTATTTGGGAGGCAATTTATCAAAAGTGAACAAAACGAACCTGTCACTTCCTGGGAAAAAATTTTGACAGAAGATAAATTTTGAGCTTTAAAGTAAAAATTAGGGCTAGAGCAATAGTACGGCAGGTAGGGCACTTGCATTGCATGTGGCTGACCCAGATTAGATCCCTTGGATCCCTTAAATCCCCTGAGCACTGCCCGGAATGGCCCCAACACAAAACGGAACAAAAGAAGGGTGTGTGTTTTGGGGGAAATTATAGTACTGGGAAATTTGTATTTTTTTCTTGTGGGCTGACAGCTTCCCAATATTTTTCTGACAAGATTGGTAATGAGATTAATGAATTTGATCATTTTACATAATGAAATGTGTTATCAGAAAGATATTTATAATTCATGAACCATTATTTTCAAATGAACCATGAATATAGCACAAAATTATGCATAGGTATTATTATTCAAGATAAATAATAAATGAATATTTTTTTTTCTTTTTGGGTCACACCCAGTGATGCACGGGGTTACTCCTGGCTCATGCACTCAGGAATTACTCCTGGCGATGCTTGGGGGACCATATGGGATACTGGGAATCGAACCCAGGTCGGCCGTGTGCAAGGCAAATGCCTTACCTGCTGTGCTATCGCTACAGCCCCAAATGAATAAATTTTAATGCAACCAAGTACAAAAGATACATTGAGGCCTGAGATGTCGTTCAATGGTAGAATGTATACATTGCGTGTGTGAGGCTCTGGATTTGATCTCTGGCACCATTATCCCCAGCCTCTTATCTCCTACCCTGTAAAAGAAGTATATTTAATATGATTTCAATTTCTGCATTCTAGCTAACTTAAACTATACAATTTGTGGACTTAAAGTAACAAGAAATTTTGACTTTTTGTCTAGCTTTATCATCAAAGAAGACTACCCAGCTATGTGTAAAAATCAGTTAAAATATTCCTTTGCAGAGAGATAGTATAGTGGGTAAGGTGTTTTCCTTGTACACAACTGACCCAGGGTCTATTTTGGGAACTGTGTGGTTCCCATATCCCTACTAGGTCTGATCCCTGAGTGCAGAATCAGTAATAAACTCTGAGCCACTGTTGGATCTGACCCCCCACATCAAAATAAATAGACCGTACAGATAGTACAGTGGGTAGGGTGTTTGCCTTACAACAGCCAACCCTAGATTCTATCCCTCGCACCTCATATGGTCCCCTGAGCCAGCCAGGAGTGATATCTGAGTGCAGAGCCAGGAGTAAGTTCTGAACACTATTGGGTGTGCCCTCATCTCTCCCCCTCAAAAAATAAAAATCAAATAAATAAAATACTCCACTAGGGTGGAGAGATAGGACAGGGATTAAGATAGTTTTGCCTTGAATGTGGTTTACTTTGGCTCAGTCCTGGCACCACAAATGGTCCCCATTCATCACCAGAGTGATCCCTGAGCACAGCTGGTATGGCCCAACCCCATTCCTGCCAAAAGTAAAATACTACTTCATTTCCCAGTATATACACCTGCCTGAAGCTGAATTTTCTTCTGTCACAGGTTCTATGACAGGTTTAGTATAGGAGCAGAAGTCTCTTTGTTTGAACTAGACATTGAGATTTGCAGTAGTATAAAGCAGTGTCCAGTTTCATTTTAGGGTATTTGTATTATTTATTATTTTAAGTGGATTTTTTTAAATGTGTAAGGTTTAATTTTCATCAAGAGGTATAACCCACATGAACAAAACCTCAGGAGATTTAAAAAATTTTAGGATTAAAAGGATGATGAATTTTGAACGTCATAAGCAGCAGGTTGAAACTGGTTTGGGAACTGTATGACTAGGTAGCTTTAGAAAATGACTCAGAATCTTCTTGTGCTCTAGGTCAATGTTTTCAACTGCTTTCCAGTGTGAAAAGGTTAAAATTCATTGCCTTAGGTGTATGTGTTCTTTGTGTTGTTATGGGAGTATTACGAGTGCATAAGCACATTTAGTTTTTTAGTTGGTTGTGATATACAATTAAGAGATTTACATTCTATAAAGGGTAGGATAATAAGTATTTTGTTTAATTATTTAATTTTTTGGGCAGGCGGTGGTGGTGGGGCAGTGAGGTGGTTTCTCTTGACTCTGCACTCAGAAATTACTCATAGCTTGTGCTTGAGGTATATGGGATATATGGAATGCCGGGGATTAAACTGGTCAGCCATATGCAAGGCAAGTGCCCTATCTACTGTACTTTGGCCCAGTTCATAAATGTTTCAGATAGCACTGAGAGGCTGAACATGAGAATATTATGTAGGTAATTATGTCACAAAGTGATACTTTTCACATTTTTGTTGTTGAGATTTAGAATAAAATAATTATGCACAACTTTATTTTCTTTCTCTTTTTGGGTCACACCCGGCCGTGCACAAGGGATTACTCCTGGCTCTGCACTCAGGAATTACTTCTGGCGGTGTTTGGGGGACCATATGGGATGCCGGGGATCAAACCCAGGATGGCCCTGTGCAAGGCAAAGGTCCTTCCCACTTGAGTATTGCTGTAGTCCCTATGCACAACTCTGTACTATATAGTTTAATTGCTGTTCCACGAGAACTCAGCCCTCTCAACCACTTGTATATAGTTTCTTTGATCCTCACCTTCCCTCTCGACCCGACATCTAATGAGGCAGTTGAGATTCTTTTTGGGAGAGTAACACTGTGCTCAATTGGGAGTCAGAGTTAATATTCTTTTCTACCATCAAATCAGTTGTTAAATACTCATCTGTAAAACAATCACTTTTAGGGGCTGGAGAGATAGTACAGCAGTTAAGGTCCTTGCATTGCGTGCTGCTGACCTGTTTCAGTCCCTAGCATTCCATTTAATCAGGAATGATTCCTTAGCACAGAGTCAGAAGAAATCCCTGAGTATTTCTAGGTATGACCCAAAAACCAAGAGGAGCCAGGGGATAAAGCACATGTTCCTTATGAATGAGGACTGGGGTTTATTTCTTTGCACCCTTCTCTATGATACTTAGCTTATGGCTCATACAATAGTAGGTGGTGGTCTGACTTTTTGCTGAGGATAACATTAGAATTTAAGAGTGTCAATACAAGGGAACTGATGAAAGCTGATGTTGTTGGTAAAGGTTATATTCTTGCCAGACTTTTTTTTTATATCCTTCAGAAAAGTAGAAATTATTTGATGTGTCTTGCAGCACTACACCACATATCATAATCAAACAAAAGAATTTGTCTTTTAGTCTTCATTGCATTTGTTCTCGAGTTGAAGAAATCCCAAATTGGGAAAATTCAGAAATAATAAAACACAGTTATGTAATTCAGTACTAAAATGTTATGTATTAAATTCAGTAAGAATTCTGCAAAACGAGCTATTCCTGTAAATAGGAATGGTTGAAGAGCTGTTCCTTGAGGAGATGGAATTTGAACTATGCCTAGAAAGATGCACACAAAATAGAGAATAGAGTGGAGTTCTTGGGGCTGGAGTGATAGCACAGCGGGTAGGGCGTTTGCCTTGCACGTGGCTGAACCGGGTTCAATTCCCAGCATCCCATATGGTCCCCTGAGCACCGGTAGGAGTAATTTCTGAGTGCAAAGCCTGGAGTAACCCCTGTGCATCGCTGGGTGTGACTCAAAAAGCAAAAAAAAAAAAAAAAACAGTGGAGTTCATGCCCACTTTAATCAATAGATTGAAGTAGCAGTACACCTACAGTAAAAAAAAAAAAGAGAGAGATCGATTATATTATATTAGGTTGCTGTTATATCTTGTCTCCTTTTCAAATAATGTTACTCTGTTGCTATAATATAGCTGGTAGCCACATTAAAAACACCACCAATAGCCTGATGATTGATAACTATTAATACTGTTTCATTTTCTATTTCATGAGCCACTCACCTGCATAAAAAAGCAAAACAGTGCTGGAGCGAAAGCACAGTGGGTAGGGCTTTTGCCTTGCACATGGCTGACCTGGGTTTGATTCCCAGCATCCTATATGGACCCCCAAGCACCACCAGGAGTAACTTCTGAGTGCGGAGCCAGAAGTAACCCCTGTGCATCACTGAGTGTGACCCAAAAGGGAAAAAAAAACATGAAATTTATTAATGATATGTTTTAATCCAGTTATATAATTTCTGCATAAGATCAATAACCAGAAATGTTAGAGATATCTTACATTGTATTTTTTGCACTAAGTTTTTAGAATCTGGCATGTGTTTTACTTTTACATCGAATCTCCCTTGGACTAGGAATATTGCTGATACTTTATAGCCTGGCCACTATACTGAGAAGTTTAGATTTCTAGCTTTATTAACTGATAGTGACCAGGTTTGTTTTGTTTTAATTATTGTAGTTTAGGTTACACGTTTACAACAGTATTAACTTTTATCTACTCAGTTCCACACCTCACCATCACAGGAGTGCCCACCATGGTCCACTCATGTCCTTATATTACATCTACCTAATTTCTACCCCTTCTGCCCACCCTCCCCCGACCCATAGTAATTGGCAGTTTTACTTGTATTTACTTGTATAGCTTTGACTCTTCTTGATTTAGACTTATTTTTAAACTTTTGCTTTCTTTTTTTTTGCATTTGGGTTGAATCCAGGGCCTCACAACTTCTGAGGCATGTACTTACAACTATGTCAATCCCTAGCCTTGATCTTGATCTTTGCTAGTGTAATTCAGTTATTTAAAATCTAACATTTACTATCAATTTAATGTTTTGCCTTTTATTTACTGGTTTTATAGTTGTTTTTTACACACTCACTCTTTTCCTAGGAAATAGAAAGAGAACACAGTTTTAGAGAATGCTTGTTAAATTTATAGTGTGTCTAAGCATACTAGTATATACATAATATATAACATACAAGTTATGGAAGCTAGACCATGTGAAGAGTTATTTCAGTCATTTTCAATAAAAATATATTGACATTTACTTCTCCTTGCACTTATAAGCTACCAAGAGTATCC
>JAOXYA010109526.1:0-10686 GCA_028565675.1 Sorex palustris | reverse complement strand
CTCTCCTTCCTTTCCTCCCTCCCACTCCTCCTTCCTTCCCTCCTTCCTTCCTCCCTCCCTCCCTCCCTCTTCTCTTCAGCCATGCATTCCTGCTGTTTCTATTCCTATGCCAGCTCTTGGGGAGGAGGGTCACACCCTGCGGGGCTGCTTAGAGTTTGCGTTGGTGGGTCACACAGGGCCGCTGGCCCGGCAAGGTGGGACAGGGTCCCCACGTGCCTGGCCGGTGCCTTCCTGTGCGCTTCCCCGTGTCTGTCACTAGCGGAGTGAGGCTGGGGGGCTGGCGTGACAGACGTCCTCATGGGTGGCACAGAGGGACTGAGTGAGTCCCCTGCACTGTGGGGTGTGGCCCTGTGAGCTGTGGGTAGGGACTGTCCAGGGAAGTGTGCGGGGGACCGCGGGGGAGGGAGCCTGAGGCAGTTTGCTGCTGCCTCTGCCAGAGAGGAGGATTGGGCAGGCGCCTGGCCTGGGCCGCGGGAGAGCAGTGGGGGCAGGGGCCGGCGGCAGGGGCCCGGAGGAGGACAGCTGCCCTGGGCAGGGCCTGGGCGGGAGACCCCCGCCTCTCTGGCCGGGGCTCCTCCTGCTCTTGTCTGTTGACAGGAAGGAGAAGGAGCCGGCCGCTCCTCTCGCAGCCCCGCCCGGTGGACGCTTGGATGTCCATGTCCATGTTTGTGTCCACTCGCAGCTGCGCCGGTCGCTCGGGGCTGAGGGAGCGAAGTGGAACCGGGTGCTCGGCTGCTGCTAGCGGGGGTGGGCTTCCATTTCTCTTGCTTAGCTCA
This sequence comes from Sorex palustris, assembly GCA_028565675.1. NCBI lineage: Eukaryota > Metazoa > Chordata > Mammalia > Eulipotyphla > Soricidae > Sorex > Sorex palustris. The sequence goes on along the minus strand of JAOXYA010109526.1, from coordinate 9,910 downwards.
TACGTGAACGTCCAAGAAATCAAACTGGTCATGGAAATAATCAGACTTATCAAGGAGAAGCGGAAGGACGTGACCTTCCGGAACATCGGCGTCATCACCCACTACCGGGCGCAGAAGATCCTGATCCAGAGGGACCTGGACAGGGAGTTTGACCGGAAAGGGTGAGCGGCGTCGGGAAACTGGGGCAGAGGAGGGCCCGGCTGGTCGCAGGGGCCCGGCCCAGCCATCCCCACAGTGGCCGTCGTCGTCCCATCCCTGCTCTGGGAATTCTCACGGTCTGTGTCACTGAGATCGTGTCTGTCTTTTCAGTACCCTGACGGTGATTAGGGTTGAACTCAGGAATGAATGTTGACAGGCTGGCGAGGGTTTGGGTGCACAGGCTGAGCATGAGGGTCCGCACACGTGCCCCCAGCCCTGCTGGGCTGGTCCTGGGCCCTCCCGCTGCTTAGCGGGAGCCTGTAATGGTAACATGGAATAGAAGAATTTACGTGTGCGTGAGTGAATGTGAGCTCAAGGCTTCTTTTTCCCTTTTTTTTTTTTTTTTGGGTGGGGGCGCTGGGTTTATTCCTGGCTCTGCACTCAGGAATCTCATCTGGCAAAGCTCAAGGGACCAAAGGGGGTCCCTAGATCAATCTTGGGCTGGCCATGTGCAAGGCCAACACTCCACCTGCTGTCCTTGCGCTCTGGCTCTTCAAAAGTTTCTTTTTTTTTTTTTTTGGGACAGGGCTGGGGGACAGCCGGTGGTCCTCAGGACTCACTCCTGTCCTGCACTCAAGCTAGAAACTTCTGCACGCATAGGAAAAACGATCTAGTTAACTAGAACTCACAAGACATGGAATTTGTAATAAGAAATTTTCCAAAAGGAAAAATCTAGAACCCAAACTTTTCTGTTGAATTCTGTGAACATGGAGATAAGAAAACCCAAGGCTGGGCATGTGGTTCCATGGCGGAGCGCTTGCCTTGCATGTGTGAGACCAGGTTCGATCCCCAGCACCCCGCGACTCACCGGAAACAGTATCAAGAGTCTCCTCTTGCAGGGGGCACACACTGGCGCTCAGGGCTCCCTCCTGGCTCTGCCCTCAGTGATTGTCCGGCCTAGTGCTCACACATTTCACTGATATTCAGCTGGATTGAGCAGCATTTAAAGGATTGTGTGTCCCCTAGGCCAGGCGGGATTGGATGACCTTTGGAACGTCCAGGGTGGCTCAGCATATAGTGATGTTACCCTAGATCCTACCTGACAAGAGGGGCCCAGCCCCTCTGGACAGCAGCGGGCCAGGCACTTGGATCCCCTGTGCATCAGTGATCAGAGCACTTGATTCGGAAGTAGAGTTGCACTCAGCTGAGAGCCAGCCCTCTAGGAAAAGCAGACCCTGAGGCTCCCTGCTGTTTCTGCAGGTGAAGTAGAGGCTCTTGCGGGGCAACTAATCGATGAAACGCAGTAGTGCGTGCCCCCCCACCCCGGTTATTGGGTAGATCTCAGTGTACCGTTCTGTAACCGCCCTGGGTCGCGTGAGAATCAGACGTGCACCTGCCCGAGTCTCAGCACAGGCCGAAACGTGGCGCCGAGCAAGCAAAGCCCAAAACCGTGGCTTTAGACAGATTCTTCACAGCAGGAAAAGCCACGGAGATGGCGATGGCGGTGGGGGGCAGGGTGGTGGCGACCAGGCCGTGGTTGTTGGGACATGGGTGACTGGAGCAGGTGGAAGCGCTCTGGGGTCAGCGGTACCACTCAGAGAAAAGGTCAGCGCTGCTTAAGTGATCTTGGAAGTGGCCAGCCGGGAGTCTCTCATTCTGGCGTCATTTCCTTGTTTACAAACAGCCCGGAGTATCTCAGGAAGTCCTGAGACTTCCACTGTGGCAGTGGCGCAAGGCGGCCCCCTTTTTCTGACAAATACTCTCTCTGCTCCAGACTGGCAGAAGTGGACACGGTGGACGCGTTCCAGGGCCGCCAGAAGGACTGCATCATCGTGACGTGTGTCCGAGCGAATTCCATGCAGGGCTCCATTGGGTGAGGGACCGCTGCCGTTCACTGTGGCCAGAACCCGGAGCTGGATCTCGGGGACCCCTTGAGAGAGCTCACTGCGGCGCCTCATTCATTCTCAAGAGCCCTGGAGACCTTGTCAGCCACGTCTCCTGGTGCCTTACTCACCCCTGCACCTGGGTCTGTTCATGGATGGGGCCCGGTTCTGTTCTGTGCGGGGTCCTGAGGGACTCCCCCTGTCTGCAGGACTCCCGCTGGGCTTGCTTGGTCCACCTTCTGTCCTCTTCCTTGCTAAAGGTGCCAGGGATTCTGATGTGAGACAAAAATCCCCAAGTCTTGGACCCAGGGACTCTTACTTTCTCTTTTCATGGAGAGTAGTAGGAGTCGGCCGTTGCCCATGGTCTTAAGGGAAGTGGTCATTTCTCCTCTCTCGGCAGTCAGGCTTTTCATGTAAGTGGCGGCCACTGAGCAGACCCATGTGACCAGAAGGTGTCCCCCCCACCCCAGGATGGCACACTCATTTCTGAGCTCCCTCCAGATGCTCTTGGTGTATGTGTAATTCTCCATAAATGTCACCATTGTTTCATCTTTTTAATTATTTTTTTGCTTTTTGGGTCGCACCTGGTGATGCACAGGGTTTACTCCTGGCTCTGCACTCAGGAATTACCCTGGTGATGCTCAGGGGACCATATGGGATGCTGGAATCGAACCCGGGTTGGCCGCATGCAAGGCAAACGCCCTCCCCGCTGTGCTATCTCTCCAGCCCCACCATCGTTTCATTTTAAAGATGTTTAAGTTAGAGAAAAATTGACCTGTCGTATGTTCGGGGGCATTCAAGGGCATTCATTATATTGCTGGTGTGTTTGCAATATTCTGCTCAAGTTCGAACGGGCCGTGGACAGGAGTTGGGGGTACTCTGCTGCCGGGGGTCGGGGAGGAGCCCAGAGAAGCTTCTGTCCCGTCTGGTCTGCTGAGTGACACTCAAAGCAGTGACTGTGTTTCTCTCTGGCTCAGCTTCCTGTCCAGTCTGCAGCGACTGAACGTCACCATCACCCGGGCCAAGTACAGCCTCTTTATCCTCGGGCATCTGCGTACCCTGATGGTGAGTGCCTGCCCTGCAGAAGGGAGTGTGTCCGTCCCGTTCTGTCTGCCTGTCCTTTCTCCCTTTTCCTTTGTTGGTGTTTAGTTTTTGGGACACACCTGGCGATGCGCAGGTCACTCCTGACTCTGCACTCAGGACTCACTCCTGGCGGGGCTGGGAGGACCGTATGGGATGCTGGCGATCGAACCCAAGTCCGCCGTGTGCAAGGCAGACACCTTTCCCACTATACCTGCTCTTCGGCTCCAAGGAGGAAAAATCTTTGTTGAGTTTTGGTTTTTGGTTGAGTTTTGGTAACGCTCCTGCTGGCATCAGGGCTGCCCCAGCTCTGTGCTTGGGGTCACACCTGAGGTGCTGCTGGGGGAGAAACCGGGCCTGCTGTTTGGAGCCGCTGTGAAGGAGGAGGGTGTTTTTCCTAGAGTCACGTTGGGCCGTACACGCACAGAGCAGCCTGGTGAGAGCGGCCTGCAGGGTCTCCGGATGCTTTTCCCGGGTGCCACCCACTGTCTCTGGGAACTGCACGTTCCTCGGAGAGGTGACCAGATCCTTTTTCAGTTACTGCTGATGCCAGCATGGGACCACCAGAGGGCGCTCCAACACCACCAGCTCAGTCACTTAATGCAGATAGGCGTGCTACCAGGCTGGTGCCCATAGCCAAAGAATTTTTTCTCTTTACCATATATTAGAGGAGTACATGGAGTGGCTCTTGCTTTGCAAGCTGCCAACCTGGGCACCACATAGGGTCACCTTAGCTCCGCCGGGCGGGACCCCTGAGTGCAGAACCAGGGGTAAGCCTGAGCATTGCCATGTGTGACCTTGGAACAAAACAAAATTAAAAATCTACGTATTATCACGTTTGTCTGCCCTGAGATTTCCTATATAACTTCTTATAAAAGTTTGAAAACTTTTCATAGCTACTTGGAGCCTGCCTGAAGAACGTGTGGAATGAGGGTGTCCCGAGTATTGTTCCTGGCAAGACTTGGCGGCCAGGCCGGTGGCTGCATGTCGGGTCATGTCGGGGTCCGTGGAGGCGATGCTCTCCGGGTGCTGGGGACCACCGAGGGAGAGCCCCCGCCTGCCCCCTTCCTAGCTTCCCCCCTGCACAGTGCTTTGCAGGAAGCATCTGTTCAGGGCCGCAGAGCTGCACTGAGACATGCTGCTCTCTGTCGTGGTGGTCACGCGGCTGTGCTTACTGGCGGCTGAGGCGGGGTGCAGCCTTCGCTGCGTCTCGCTGCACTACCCGCTCCTGAGTGCCCGTTCTGATTCCAGGACAACGAGCACTGGAACCAACTGATCCAGGACGCGCAGAAGCGCGGCGCCATCGTGAAGACATGCAGCCGCAGCTACCGGCACGACGCGATGAAGATCCTGAAGCTGAAGGCCGGCCCGCTGCATCGCAGCCTGACGCACCCACCCGCTGGTGCCCCCGAGGCCGCCCGGCCCCCAGGGGGCCTCCCCAGCAGCACACTGGATGGCGGCCTCACCTCCACCTCGTCCCCCTACCTCACGCCCCCTGACTCCGGTGAGTCCCCGATCCCCGCCAAGGATCCCGAGAAGCCCCTGGTGCAGGACCGCCTCCGGGACCCCCGGCTGCTGAAAAGACTAGGTGTCTCCCTGGGTCCCCAGCCCCCCCGCATCTGCCCCGTGCTGGGGGAGCCTGGAACCGTCGGGGGGGTGCAGGATCATAGCGGCCTGCTGCTGTCTGCACACTGCCCCCTGGACACGCTGCCCCCCGGGGAGCCACGGGCCGTCAGCGTCCCGCAGAGGACCGCAGGCTGGGACAAGGGACCGCTGGGTGACGGCGACAGCTACCCCAAGAGACGGAAGCTCCTGTAGGCCGCGGCCCTGTGCCCGCCAGCACACTTCCGTGCAGGCGCCCCCTCGGGAGCGGGGTGGGGGGCGAGGAGCTCGCACAGAGCGTGTGTCGGTAATAACTTACGTCCTTGAGGTGGACACTCAGGAAGGCGGGTCTCCCCCCGCCAGGCAGGGAGCTCGGCTCAGGTAGGAATGTACATTTGTATAGCAAGTCACGAAACTCTTGGAAACGTCAGAACATCACTTTTCTCTCCTGGCTTAGAGTGTTAAGCCTTTTCTGTGGAACCAAGTTCATAGCTGAGACGCGCGGGAGAGGGCGGCTGCTGGCAGCGACTGCCTCGAGACTGACCTCTGGAGGGGGAGGGGAGGGGAAGCGTCTCAAAGCCCCTGCTTTGGGCCTGGGGTGCTGCTGGGGCACAGCGGAGGGCTCTGGCACAGGCACCCGCTTCCCTGACGGGGGAGGGGGGCAGGGCAGTGCCCTTGCCTATGGGCCACCAAATGCTGGCTTCATGCCGGGCGGCTCCTGGGAAGCCCCGGCTGGCTGGGGATTGTACTGCTCACAGCCCGCCAAGCTTTGGGTCCTGGCAGGCGGCAGACCTGGTGTGTGCGTGGCCCGAGTCCGTGTGGGAGGAGCAGGGCAGCCTCGGGGGCCCACCCCCGCCCCCAGGCCTGAGCACAGATCTCCCTGAGTGGCAGATGTCCAGGCAGGAGGGGAGGACGGGGTTAGAGCAGTGGCTGGCTGTGCCTACAGTCGCCCCGTGGGACAGTGCCACTGCCCCGTTGGGGCATTGTGTCGTGGGAAACGTCCGCAGGCTAGGGAGGGCTTTCACAGGACACCGTGCCACCGTACCCAAGACACGCCCTTCCGTTCAGACGCCTCCTGGGGCTGTGTCTGCTGCTGTGCAGCCCGTGGGGCTGAGTGGATGCTCCCCGCCTCAGGGAGCCCCGCGCTGGTGAGGGAGCCCACCCCATGCCAGGGCCCCAGTACAGCAGACGGGCACTCGTCTCACACACAGCCAGCCTGGCTCGATCCCCGGCATCCCACAGCGTCCGAGCCGCCAGGAGTCAGCCCTGAGCACAGCTGCATGTGGGCCCCAAACAAGACAAACCAAAAAGAACCAAAAAATAAACCAAATGCTTTGTGAAGTCTGATGTATGATTTTGGAGCCTTGGGAAGGGCCCACTTGGGGTTTGAGCCCTGCCCCAGCACAGCCATCCCCTGCCCTGCCCGGGGCGTGCCTTCGTCCCAGTGGGCCAGCCATGGGGAGTGTCCGCGTGGCGGGAAGCCCGCTGCTGCCCATCTCTCTCCACTGCCCTCCCCACAACACCAGGGCGCCCGCCAAAGCCTCGGGTCGCTCCTTTGTACATGATTTGCCTTGGATTTCTCGTGCGGTTCAGTTAAACGTTTTCATGTACTTTTCAGGAGCACATTTGCTATGTATATGTGAATAATCTCCTGTAAATGAATTTTCTAACAAAAGTACTAAACTATTTTCTAAAATTAGATGTGTGCGGTGGTCCGTTTGTCTGAGCTATGGATTGTGGTCTTCTGTGGGGAGATTTCTGTTGAGGGGCAGCAGGTCTGAGCCCCCCCACGGTCCCTGGGACTCCCTGAGGAGGAGAACTGGCAGGTGTAGATCCAGACTCAGCCCAGGGGCCCCGGCATCGCTGGTACCTGCTCGACGATTTGGTCTGTTCCAGACCACGGTGGTGCTGGTGGGGGTTTGCACCTTCCAGCCGATGGATGGTGCCCAGTCTGAACCCCTGTGGCTCTCCGGCCCTTCAGAGGTGCTGTCTGGGGGGGAGAGGGGTCTTCCATGCATCTGGATGTGGGCACCAAGGTTTGTCCAGTGGAAACGCCAGCCTCAGCAGAGGGCCCCAGTGTGGGGAGGGGTGCCTGGGCCTGCCCCTGCCTGCCCAGCGATGCCCTGCCCGGGGTGCTGAGGTAGGTGGTGCCTGGTTTGCCCGGGAGATGGGGGGACGCGCCCCTGACCTGCTCCCACACTCACTGTCGCTGTCCAGGAGGTGGGTTTTACGGCTCCCCTGCAGAGCTCCATGGGCGCACCTGGGCCCATGTGGTTCCTGGGGCCTGGGAGGGTCCCCCCGGAACGCTCATGCAGTGGGCTGGCAATCTTATGCTTCCGGGAGGTCGCGCCCTCTGTGTCCCCCAGAGGCCACCCCAGAAGCCGTAGGCTAACAGTTCACCAGAAAGCACTTCCTGTGGCCCAGCAGTTGTGAGGGCACTGGCGGCTGGAGGTCGGTGGGCCGGATTGGACTGGCCGCAGGAGTCGAGTGAGCACCCTCCTGGGTGAGCTCTCATTGCAGCCCTGCCAGGGCTCGGCCGCATCCCAGATGGGCTCTGGGTAGACCCTCACCCACCTGCAAAGCTGAGCTCCGCGGAAGTCGCCCCCAAGGAGCGGCGGGCGGCATCAGCACCAGTTCAGGAGGCTGGGGGAGGCCGGGAGGGCCTGGGTCTGCCTCAGGGAAAGCACTAGAAAAGCGTCAGTAGACCGGCCTGAGCCCTGCTGTGCCCCCGCAGTCACCAGCCTGCCTGAGAGGTGAGACCTCGCGGATGTGGTCACATGGGGTGTGACCTGCACCTGGCCTGTGCCTTAGCTGCATCCCACTGTCCAGCGATGCAGTCAGGTGCCTGGCTGCTTTAGGTGGGGATGGGGGCAGGCAGGGGACCTTCTGAGGAAAGCTGCTGGGGAGAGGCACCCAGGCAGTGGCAGGCCCTTTGCGGGGGAAAGGGGGGGGTCTTCTGCCTGAGGCTGCTTGGAGGGTGAGTATGGTAGGGTCAATTACTAGTTTGGTGGTCAGTCAGACTGTTGAGCCCAGCAGGAGCACTGGGAGCAGAGTCGGGGCCCGTGTTCACCCCCCTTCCCCCGCCGTGTGGTACTCTCTCCCACTGCCTGGGAGATGTCAGGGTTGCAAATGGCCACCAGCCACTTCCCTTCACCCCGCAGCTGAGGTCAGGCCTGAGGTGTCGTCCGGGACCAGCTGCCACTCTGATGGACGATGCACACAGCCACCTCAGCCGCGCGGCGTGTGGCGCCTGCTCCCCGGGCAGCTGACACAGCGAGCTCAGAAGGCGGGCACTGCCTGCCCCCCCCCAGCCACACCCAGGGAGCCACCAGCAGGATGGCCAGCAGTGGAGCCTTTGGTGCAGGCTCAGGGGCGCGGGGGGTGCCCCGCTGAACCCAGCCCTCCGCACCGACCTTTGGCCCTGCTGGCCTGGGGATGGAGTGGGTCAGGCCCGCAGCCCCTCTTGGGCCTGACCCTCACTCCCATCCAGACCTTTCCCTTGCAGGCTGGGTTCTGGACCGCAGAGCTGGGAGAATCGGACCTCCAGCTGTGTGTGTGCGCACACGTGCACAGCAATGCATGTATATGCATGTCTGGATACATAAGTGCACACGTGTGTACACATGGGCAGCAATGTACCGCACCTGCGTGTACATTGTGTGCATGCATTGTAGGCATATGTTACATGTGCACGTGAATATGTATGCACAACATGCACCCTCGCATGATGCATACAGTGCATGCATGGTCTTGTGTGCACACGTGTATGTGCATGCGTACAGCAATACATGCACTTGTGTATGCCTGTATACACACAGACAGCACATATTTGTGTACAGACTTGCAAGCAGTGGTACACGTGTACTTGTGTGCACCTATGTTTACACGTATGTATGCACCTAGCACTTGTGTGCACTTGTGTGTGTGGTGAGCTGGCATGTACACGTGCACACAGCCCTGCCTCTCTGCTGGCAGATGCTTGTAATGGCCCTGGAGTGTCTGGAGGCGGCTCTATCGTCTGGTTTCCTGAGGGCCACATTGAGCTGGCTCTGCCCTGCGTGGGTGTTTGGAGTGACTGGGGGAGTGTGGGAGGAAGGACCTGAGGGGGTCCTGGGTGTCCAGAAGGAAGTGCAGTTGAGGGCCTGAGACAGCTGTGCACAGGAAGCTGGCCCCAGGGCTGCCGCCAGCTCCCCGCTGCTAAAAGGGGCAGGCATCAGTGACCAGGGCTGCTGTCCCCTCTGCCAAGTCCTCCAAAAAGCATCAGCTGGCCATCTTTCACCTGAGGGCACCATCTGGCAGCCCCCGACAAGGGTCCCTAACTTAGCCACCAGAGGCTTGCTTGAAAAGACAAAGGCCTTTCAGAACTGCATTCAGGAACACACACACACACACACACACACACACACACACACACTTCTTTGCTCTAGTGCAGGGTTTTGCTTTGGTTGTAGGGCTTCGCTTTGGTTCGCTTTGGTTCCGTGAATGCTGAGGGGGCGCTGGGGCAAGGAAGGCACTTACTGGAGTTGGGCAGTCAGGAGGGGGCGCTGGGGGTCGCAGTCACGTCCAGTTCTAGTCCCTCCTTCCTTTCTCCCTTCCCACGCCTCTCAAGGCCAAACCGAGAGCTACTGCTGGGGGCCTTGGGGCACGGCGGGGGCGACCGAAGCAGGACCCCGGGTCCCATCCACTGGACTTCGTCCCCCCCCCAAGGTGTGTTTGGGGCTGGGGGCCCCCTGGGAATCCAGAGACCAACCCCCTCCCCTCCCCCTCCCTCCTCCAGCCGCACAAGCGCTCCCAGCTCCAGGTCCCCTTCAGGAAAGGGCCCAGCCCCCTCTCCCGCCAACAGGAGGTGGTGGGGGGGGGCAGCACAGCGTCCTGGCGGTGGCCAGGGGTGTGCGGGGAACCCGGGGTCTGCGCGGGAATGAGCTCAGGCGGAGAAGGGCGCGGAGGCGGCCGCGAGCGGCTTTACTGGGGCGCCGGCGGCCCCTCAACTGCGCGGCGAATACAAACAAAAATAGTTCTCTACAAAACAAAGGCCCCGGCCCGCCCTCCTCCCCGCCTGCGCCCCGGGCCCGGTGGCGAAGGAGAACAGAGAAAGAATAGAAAAGAGAACCCGCTCAGCGATCGATCGGAGGCGGGCGGCCGCCGGGGTCCCGTCCGCGGGCCGCGGGGGCCGGCGCGGCGTTGGAGCTGCGGGGCGTCGCGCCCGG
>JAOXYA010109515.1:0-22421 GCA_028565675.1 Sorex palustris | reverse complement strand
TGATAGATCCATCATGATGTCGGAGGGCAGTCATCTTGGTCTTGTAGTTGGTGAAGGACAGGCGGGCATTACGAATGAGTGCTGGGATTATTTTATATAAATCCTTTTGGCTTTGATGAGAAACAGTGTGATTTTGATGTTGTATCAGATATTAATCTTTATGTGTGTGTTGTTTTTCTCTGCTCTTCAGACTATCATTAAAGATAGAACCAGGAACCAGTACCCCTCGTTCTGCTGCTTCCAGGGAAGACTTAGTTGGTAAGTGATGCTTCTCGCTCATTACCCAGTACCCAGACAAACTCATCAGGAATGTACTCCAAAGGAGATAAATACGTGCCACACTCTTTGCTATGTTCGAAAATATCTTTCTGATAATAGATCGATGCTTTTTTAAAAAAAAATATTTGAGAGTGCTTACTTGTATTTTGTTGGTGATATACCAGCAAGCAGTCAAGTCTAACCAAGAAAGACGGATCCAGGGGCTGGAGCGAAAGCACAGCGGATAGGGCATTGGCCTTGCACCCGGCCAACCCCGGTTCAATTCCCAGCATCTCTTATGGTTCCTCGAGCATCGCCAGGAGTAATTCCTGAGTGCAGAGCCAGGAGTAACGCCTGAGCATCGCCGAGTGTGACCCAAAAAGCAAAAGAAAGACGAATTCAGGCAGAGCTGCAGCTCTGCAGCACACAGTTCTGTCCCTGTCAGCTGTGCCCAGGGCCCCCTCCCTGCACCTCCAGTCCCCAGTAGAGCTGAGAGGTGGCCTCAAAGGAGAAGAAAATGAGAAAATCCAGGGGGAGTGTATGAGAAGACTCTGCCCTCGATTGGGGGGCATATCCTGCATGAACACGCCCCAGAATGGTTTGGAGGCCCAGTTGGTGGTGGGATAAAACTCAGGCATCTGCAGGAGCTCTGTGGAGATGGCCAGGAACGGTCCAGAAGCAGGAAGGAACAAACACTCCCCTCAGCTAGAAAGGTGCTTTACACTGATTTCTCCTTTGCATGGAAAAAAAAAATGTGCTGATTTGAATCACTGTAGGAGATAGTTTTATTGACTTGATGTCTTTAAATTTTAGTGATAGGGTCAGGGATGTGAGTGAGCTGGTGAAGGCGGGGTGCCATCCCTGATATATCCTACAACCCCCGCCCCCGCACTCCCTGGAGTGACCCCACAACAATGTCACTTGTCATCCCGTTGATCATCGATTTGCTCGAGCGGGCACCAGTAACGACTCCATTCGTCCCTGTCGCATGCTAGCGTAGCCCAATGGCGTATTGGGGACTCTTTCAGGGTCAGGGGAGTGAGGCCTATTATTGTTACTGTTTTGGCATATCGAATACGCCACGGGGAGCTTGCCAGTCTCTGCTGTGCCCCACAACAATAGCAATGAAAAGTCTATATTTTTTTGCTCTAATGCTAGACTGAGAGCACTGAAAATATAAATGGTTATAGATGCTCCTGTCTTTTATGCGCCTCCCCGCCAAGTGGTGCTCAGCCATCAGCCATCCCAGCTGTTGGAGGGACCCTGCGGTAAAACCCAGAGCATGCCCTCCATCCTGGGATCGTACCCCAGCCCTCAGAATTGCTGATCTACCGGCGGCGTTATAAAGGGGATGTTCAGTATGAAATGTACAGCACACAGCATGAGAGGCACTGGACAGCAACAGTGCCATGCTTCAAGAAGTCGCTAATCAGCACCTTTTCCCAAAAAAAAAAAAAATCAAAATAGACCTTGGCGTTAAGTCCCAAATGATTCTGTTCTGAAACCACTTGAAAGCTCATCTAACAAACTAATGTTTCTCGGGTTCCATCCGTCCATGAACTCAGACCACATTACATAGCTTCAGAAAACAGACTCTGCTTACGTCGAGACTGATGGGCTTCCAAAACGCACCGTTGTCAACTTTCTTTCCGCTTGGCCCCTAGGTCCCGACGTCGGCGCGTCCCCGCAGAGCGGACGCAAGAGTGCCACCGCTGAAGCAGCCTTGCTCCCCGCCACGCCACCCTCCCCACGGAACCTCATCCCCCACGGACACAGGAAGTGCCACAGCTTGGGCTACAAGTCAGCCTTCTCCCTTCTCTTCTGGTCACTGGCAGGGTTTCCCTTCGTATCCCCCCCGCCCCCCAACTTATTAAGCGTTAAAGGTGTTTTTGCATATTTTGGACTTCAGTAAAGCATTATATGCCCAAAAGCTTGTTTCTACCATAATCTTAATTTGGAAATGAGCTTTATAGTTCCTTATGATGCCTTTGACATGTGGGTCAGATGATTATCATAAATCAGACCTCAAGGTCATTGTTTCTTTTTAACTGCCATAAACATGGGTCTTTAAATTTTGCTTTGTTCCTAGCTGCAAAGAAAAAGAAGCATTTTTTTGTTCGATTTCAGGAGATTTGTGGGCTGGAGTGGTAGAACAGCCAGTAGGGCATTTTGCCTTGCATACAGCCATTCCAGATTTGTTCCTGGCACCCCATATTGTCCCTCAAACTCGCCAGGAGTGATCCCTGAGTACAGAGCCAGGAGCAACCCCTGAGCAATGCTGATTTGACCCAAAAACCTAATAAAAGATTGTGAGGAATTTTTTGTGGGGTTTTTGTTGTTGTTGGGGGGGTGGGTAGGGTAGGGCACACACAGTAGTGCTCGATGATCTCTCACTGGGCAGTGCTTTGAGAAACAACGTGGTTCTGGGATCCAAGTCTGGCCATCTGTGTGCAAAACATAGGCGCTCAAAAGTTACCTTCCAGCCTGAGATTAATATCTAAAAATGGAACCTGTTGACTGTGCCAGAATTGTGGATATAATAGTGTTTCTCTGCAAAGTTAAAATTTTTAGTGGGATCCATGTCTTTTTTGCTTTTTGGTCACACCCAGTGATGCACAGGTGTTCCTCCTGGCTCTGTGCTCAGGAATCACTCCTGGCGGCGCTCAGGGGACCCTATAGGATGCTGGGAATCGAACCTGGATTGGCCACTGTGCTATCACCCCAGCCCATGTCTTTGATGCAGTTCACACATTGATGCTGGTGCTGCTGTTTGAGTTAATCAAGCCACATCCAGGTGTGTGCTACAGGGTCACACATCGGCTGGCAGTGTGTTAAACCATGTCAAAGTATGTAACACAGTATGTTACATACCAGGTGCCTGCGAACTGGTTTCCTGGAACAGTCTGCCCCTACGCTCCCAGGTAGAAGCTTTGATGGTGGAAAATGTGTTGGTTAGCAGAAGAGTTCAGAAGTAGGTTCAGGAGAGCTGGTAAATCTTTCCCTCCTGTGTCTTTATTTATTTGGTCTTGCTTTTTTAGGGGTCACACCCGGCGATGCCCAGGGGTTCCTCCTGGCTCTGCACTCAGAAATCACTCCTGGCAGTGCTCAGGGGACCATATGGGATGCTGGGAATTGAACTCGTTTTGGCTGTGTGAAAGACAGAAGCCCTCCCCTCTGTGCTGTCGCTCCAGCCCCAGCCTCCCGCGTCTTTAGATGAGAGCATCTGATGGACACGCCCCACCTGCCTCTCTCTCTTTTGCAGTTTCATTCATAAAATGAACACAGCCGAGTTTAAGAGTGCGACGTTTCCCAACGCAGGACCCAGACATCTGTTGGACGACAGCGTCATGGAGCCCCATGCCCCGTCCAGGGGCCATGCGGAGAGCTCCACACTGTCCAGTGGCATCTCCATCGGTGAGAGACGCCCCGCGGCCCCTGACCCCACTGAGGTCCGGAACCCTTTCTCAGCCCAAGTGGGCAGCTCCACACTTGTAACCCCGAAGTTCGGAACTCAGACTTTTTATTTTTTCTTTTTGGGTCACACCCGGGGTTGCACAGAGGTTCCTCCTGGCTCTGCACTCAAGAATTACTCCTGGCGGTGCTTGGGGACCCTATGGGATGCTGGGGATCGAACCTGGGTCGTCCAGGTGCAAGGCAAACGCCCTACCCGCTGTACTGCTGCTCCAGCCCTTAGAACTCAGACGTTTTTAAGAATCAGTCCCCATCATGGGGGCCTCGGGGGACCGGCGAGAAAGGAGTCTGGGTGCTTCAGGGATGCCTGCGTGTGGTTTGCACAAGGGACTGCGAAGGAGGCAGTTAGGTCTGACTTTGGGGTGTGGACTGAGCCCACCACTAGATGAGGGAGTTCTTGGCATGGTAGAAAGGATGAACCTGGGGTGCGGCAGGTTAGGGTGTTCAGAGATTAGAGAACTGGGGCTTTAAACACTCTCCCCGCTGTGCTGTTGCTCCAGCCCCAAGTTCTTTTAAGCACAGAGAATTGGGCGGGGGGGGGGGGGGCGACATTCTGTTGTTCCAGTGTGTTTCGGTGTCTTAAGGATGAGCTGGTGGTGGGCTGCTCAGCCAGGTCCTAGCTGCGATGCTGTGGGGTCAGGTGCCACGTGGGGGTTGGAGGGGGCAGGGAACGAACTCCACTGCACCCTCAGTTACTGACACATCCTCTAGCCCAGAGAAGTTTTTAAGTATTAGATTCCATCTGTAGTTCTGGTGTCTAAAAATGAGAATGACTTTTTGTTTTAGGAAGCAGTGATGGCTCTGAGCTAAGTGAAGAGACCTCCTGGCCTGCCTTTGAGAGGTAAGAGGACTTGCCCACGGCTTTGGTTTTAGGTTGTGTCAAAGTATGCAACATCAAATCTAAGGAAAGCTCACTACATATCTCCAAGGGATTGTTCAGGATAGAAATGATTGATATTAAGTACAACCGACCCCTCGAATCTTAAATGTCAATACTGGTGGGGTAGAAAATATTTAGTTCTCTAACTTCATATTAGTCACTCAGTAGAGAGCAGTTATCCTATCTATACATCGGAGGTAAGCCATATTTGGATTGCTTAATTTCTCACTGGTTGGCTGAAAATGAGTCTTGGTGAAATTTCATAAAGCCTTCATCTTTCTGTGAATTAGATTTTGTTTGTTATGCCTTGTTTTTTCAAAGTAGCGTTGATGCTTTCTGCTCCAAATTGTCAGTGTTCCCCAGTTTTGTTCACTAGTTGGGGAGATTCTTGACTTGTTTTTACAGATTATTTACCTTTCAGCTTTCCCTGTCATCTCTTTTTCCTGAATCAGGAAAAACTCAAGAGTTTACCTCTGACAGACTCTGAATTTATACAGATTGCTTTAGTTCTTAGAAGAGCATAAATGCCACCGAGTATCGGTTTGAGAGGCTATTAAAATCTTACACAAAAACTATGGGATTTGGGGCAGGAGTACAGCAGGGAGGGCGCTTGCCTTGTGCATGACCAACCCAGGTTCCATCCCCAGCACCCCAGATGGTCTCCTGAGCTTCCACGAGTGATCCCTGAGCGCAGAGCCAGGAGTGACCTCTGAACATCACCAGATGTGCCAAACCCTCTCCCTTTTTTTTTTTTACATGAGTAAATAGGGCCAGAACCCTGGGAGCAAATGGTACAGTAGGTCGAGCACTCAACTTGTATGCAGCAGACCCAGGTTCAATCCCCAGCACCCTATATGGTCCCCCAAACCCTGCCAGCAGTAAGCTCTAAGCACACCCAGGTGTGGCCACAAAACAGAACAAAAAAATGAGTAATCAGGATGGTGCTGTGCTAATAATTTTTGCTCACCCCTGGGGGCTGCTTATGAGACAAGTTTTAATGATGTTGCCTTCACATCTCAAAACAATGCTTTCTTTTAGAACAAATGCTTTGTTTGCTTTGCAGACATTTGTAGCTAAAAATAGCTGCTGTTCTTTTGCCAGGTTTAAGTCAGTGACATTTTGAGTGTAAATTCGTGCTGTTCAGTGAGATTCATACATGAAGTAGGAAAGAGTAAACCAAAAACAAAAACCTAAGATTTAAAACACCATCTGGATATTGAACCTCAAAATTGTACTCTGGATAAATATACCATATTTTTCCTTGTATTGATGTTTAAACAGATACTTTCTATTCACATACATTTATTAACAGGGCTATCTTACTGGCTTTTCCCAGGCAAAGGAAGTATCTGTGTGTGTGTGTGTGTGTGTGTGTGTGTGTGTGTGTGTGTGTGTGTGTGTGTCCCCTTTGAGAAATCCTTTTTTTTTTTTCTTTGCTATTTGGGTCACACCCAACAATGCTCAGGAGTTACTCTTGGCTCTACAACTCAGGACTCACTCCTGGCGGTGCTCAGGGGACCCTATGGGATGCCGAGGATTGAACCCGGGTCAGCCGTGTGCAAGGCAGACGCCCTACCTGCAGTACTATCGCTCCACCCCCAGAAAAATTCTTTACCATTATGTAGGCATGTTAACTATGCATGTTTATCCTTTATTGACTTTATCACTCGTTCATTGCAATTGCTGTGGGAGTGAAAGAATACCTATGTCTATGTCTGTGCCTCAGTGGAACTCTTTGGTTGTCCTTCATGTAAAAGCTAGAGAGGTCGAATAGAGATATGGCCGCAATGTGGGGGCTCACAGCTGTGAGGCCCAAGGTGGAATCCCCAGCACAGCAGCAAAAGGAAAAGTAAAGTCAACAAAGGATCCAGCAGGCAAGAACGTGGTTAGGCCATGTTCATTTTGCATCTACAAGCAACAGTTCTTTGAGGGGTCTTCCTAGGGACAGTGAAAATGAGTTGCTTCTGTGAATCCAGCCATACTGAAACGAATCCAAGAACTGGAAGAGAAACAAGGATTTCTCAAATATTTTTGAGGCTTCACTGTTACTTAATTACAAATAGCTTTCAGATTATGAGACACAGCATGAATGTACAAATGTGTGGTAGGGACGAAACACCTAGAATAGTATTTCTAGAGTCAACAGTAGGGAAAAAAATTTGTAAAGCTAGGCTGCGTGCTTCAAAACTAGAGACAGTCATCCACTGTCTGTTGATGGTGTGTGGAAAGCTGTCCACAGTGGCTGTGCTGTTCTAGGTGTTGCTGATGCTCGTGTGGGTGAAAGTATATGTAATGTATACAATTTATACTGGACTCCGACAGGAGCAGATTATACCATTCTCTGGGCCCGGTGACAAGAGTGGCACGAAATGGCTATCGGAGCCACCTGAAGGCCAGCAGGTACCACCCCCTGCATTCAGGGGTCACACACTTCCCCTCTGGTGTTGGTGATCGGCTTCCGTGGGTGTGGGTTCCCATCATTTCTGCTCTCTCTCACCTAATTGATTGGAAAAGTAAAAGATGCCTGGGGAAATTTTATTTCTCAGATGAAACCTAGAGATACGTGGGAACTCCTCTCTCCCTCCCACACACCTAACCCTGAAGGGCTGCAGCTTTGTGTCACGTTTGAAAAATAATCCTGAAGTCGGGGACTCTGCAACTGCATGGGTCGTTCTGAGAACTGCAGCGCTGCTTGGCTCCAGCAGTCCCCAAACCTGCTTGTTATTCCAAGGCTGCAGTCAGAGCATTTACTTGGCTGAAACTTTATTTATTTAATTTTTTTAATGTGTTTTCCGATCAACTGTAGATCCTGAATGTAGAACAGTCTTGTTTGATTCAGTAATGTTCAAACTCACTTTCGTCTTAGTTGAACTGAGTCTCTGCACGATGCCGAATGCAGACTCGGGTGGGGGTGGGGATCAGGAGCCGGAAGTCAGTGTTGGCACCTAATCAGCCAGCACACCAGGAAACAGAACTGCACACCTCCAAAGTAAACCCTTTGTCGGTTTGGTGGTGTCTGGCCTTCTCGTCTCTACCTCCCCGAATATGAAACCGTCTGTTGAAGTTTCTAGTGTTGGCCAGATATTTTGAGTTACTTTCAAAGACGCCTAAATAATCTTAAAGGCACAAACTGGTATCGATTCCAGTTTTCTTGGATTTTTCGGAGTTCTGCGGCTCATGCCAGATCACCAAAGGATGGCCAGTGTCTGTGTTTTCACTACTGTGGAATCCTTCTTGCTTTAAATGCAGAGCCTTAAATCACTGGGCAAAGGTAGTTAAATGCCTGGTTATCTTGTGATTGTTTTCTTTACGTGAAGTGGAAATCTGCTTTCGAGTTCTTTCTTGGAGAGCTGCTGGCCGATTATCACACGGACAGCCTCTCACTGTCTCACAGTTACCACAGAAAACTGGGGAGTTGATATTTTTAATTCTTAAGCTGTTGTTCCTGCCTTCTTTTAGGATTAAGTTAAGCATGGGTTTTCTTTTTGTTTTCTGAGCTGCTGCTATTTTTGTTTCAAGTTTTTTATGCTTAAGTACTTTTAACAAACAGAACCCTCATCTTTCCTACCAGGACTTAAAGTATTTCATGGAAATAATGTTGACAGCAGAGATGCAGTATCGCATGTACAGAAGAGAAAAGACTTAATCCTTACTTTAATCTTTACTAAAGTAAATCACTGCATTTCTGTATCACATGTGATCGAAAGAACATGTCAATCACCTGACTTTAATAACTTCCTGATTATCTTTTATGACAGCTAATAAATTTCAGATCACTGGACCTTTATAAATTGTCATTATCTTCTCATTCTGCACAAAATGACATTTTAAAAATTCAGAGTAATTGCATTTTCCTGAAGTGCCTACTCGATA
Organism: Sorex palustris; assembly: GCA_028565675.1. Lineage (NCBI taxonomy): Eukaryota > Metazoa > Chordata > Mammalia > Eulipotyphla > Soricidae > Sorex > Sorex palustris. The sequence continues at coordinate 13,939 of JAOXYA010109515.1, read as the reverse complement.
AATACTGCAGAAAAGAAACACTCTCTTTGTCCTTGTTTCATTATTCCAGTTCTGCCGAATCCGAAGATCTGGCCGTACACTTATATCCGGGAGCTGTCACTATTCAAGGTGTCCTCAGGAGGAAAACTCTGTTAAAAGAAGGCAAAAAGCCTACGGTATGATTTGATAATATATCTTACATTATTAAAATCTCTCCAGGGGGCTGAAGTGATAGCACAGCAGATAGGGCGTTTGCCTTGCACGTAGCACCTGGGTTCAATTCCCAGCATCCCATATGGTCCCCTGAGCACTGCCAGAAGTAATTCCTGAGTGCAGAGCCAGGAACAACCCCTGTGCATCGTCGGGTGTGACCCAAAAAGCAAAAAATAATAATAATAAAATATCTCCAGTAATGGGCTGGAGTGATAGCACAGTGGTAGGGCATTTGCCTTGCGCGCAGCCGGCCCAGCCGAGCCAGGTTCAATTCCTCTGCCCCTCTCGGAAAGCCTGGCAAGCTACCGAGAGTATCTCACCCGCATGGCAAAGCCTGGAAAGCTACCCGTGACGTATTCAATATGCCAAACACAGTTACAACAAGTCTCACGATGGAGACGTTACTGGGCCCGCTCGAGCAAATCTATGAACAATGGGAGGACCGTGACTGTGATCTCCAGTAATACCAGCTGTATCCAGGACTTGAAATGGGTTAAAATACCCGTTTGCCTGGTAATGTTCCCTCACTGAAGGTGTCTTCCTACCTGCCACGTGGATTTCAGTTCCTCGTATGCCAACGCTTCTTGTGGCTCCCAAAGCTCTTGGGAAAGTGCAGGAACTGTAGGGCTGGGCCCGGGGCTGGTCTGCAGAGGCTCCGAGGGAGGGCAGGGGTGGTAGTAGCAGCAAAGAGCCCCAGAGGTGGGGTAGAGGTGTCCTGCGGGGAACGGCCTGCGGCTCTGGGGACAGTGAGGCCAAGCACATTAGAGTGTGCCTGTCTGTCTCTCCAGGTAGCGTCGTGGACAAAATACTGGGCAGCTTTATGCGGGACACAACTTTTTTACTATGCTGCCAAGTCTCTCAAGGCCACCGAAAGGAAACACGTAAGTTTCTTCCCATCTCTGTGTCTCTCCTCGGGATCGGTCAAAAAAGTGGTCCTGGTGGAGTGGTCTTGGTGGGCTGCTGCCAGGGTACAGACCTGGGTCCAGAAGATCCTGGCTGGGTCCCTCTTTGGGCCCATTGTTAGGGAATTCCCCGGGCAGGCCTGGAATAGCTTCTGTCACTCAGAGTTCTCCTTTGAATGCCATTTTCCTGGTATACATGCCAAAGCTACACCTCACGTTGTATCTGTCATGGCACCAGTTGAGGAAATGTGAACAAAACAGTGCCCGAAATTTGAAGTTTCGTCTTCATCGGTCTCTGACGGCCCTGTGGAAGAGAGACCATTCCGAGCGTGGCTGGCGGTTCAATTTTGCTTTATCTATGAGGGACTTCCATGAAGCCTCATGAGGTTCTGGGCTGCCAATGCACACTGTCCTCTGAGAGATTTTTGGTTTATCACAGAGTTTTCTTTGTGTATGTCAGTCTTTGAAGGGAAGATTCATTTTCCATGTTGCGTTAAAAAAAATTGCTTTGAGAGGGCTTTGATTCCTCAGTCACCATGCTGAGGACAGGAGGTGTCAGTAAGTCACTTTCTCCTCAGAAAGCTGCCATGGGGCCCTGCATAGGTCAGAGAAGCCTGACTTCATTATCCCGGGAATGGCCCTGGGAGCAGATGGGTGCAGGGACATCATAAGGGTGTCTAGACGTGGATTGCCTGCAATTTTTGGTCATTTTTTAGGTAGAGTTGTAGGATTGTGTCTGGTCTAATTGACTAGACTGTAGCACTGTAGCACTGTCCTCCCGTTGTTCATAGATTTGCTCGAGCGGGCACCAGGAACGACTCACAACAAATTGTGAGACTTGTTACTGTTTTGGGCATATCAAATACATCACTGGGAGCTTGCCAGGCTTTGCCGGGCAATATTGCACTTTCAGAGATTTGCTTCACTGGAACTTTTTTTTTGTGATTCAATAAAACTTTTTTTTTAATTTTTAATAGTGAGACATCATGAGGTACAGTAGCAGACTTACACATTTTTGTGCTTGGGTTTCAATTATACAATGATCAACACCATTTTGATTAATGTCAATGCACTGAAAAAAATGCCAAGTATAATTTTTGCATTTCCATCCTCCTTCTCCTTTCTAATCCTTCCCCTACACACACACTTTAGAATCATCTTAACAAAGACCCCAAAGATTGACTTTCAGGGAAAGGTAATAGTTTAGTGAATTCAAACCAGAGCAATGGTATAGGTAGTCAGCAATGTAGTGGAAGCTAGAGAGCCAAGATGAGAAAACTACAAGCAAAAGTGTAGAGTATGGTAAGTGATATTAAAAAAAAAATAAATGCACTGTAGCCCTGTACTCCCATTGTTCATCGATTTGCTCGAGCCGGCCCAGTAATGTCTCCATTGTGAGACTTCTTGTTACTGTGTTTGGCATATCAACTATGTCATGGGTAGCTTGCCAGGCTTCGCCATGGGGGCGAGATACTCTCAGTAGCTTGCCAGGCTCTAAATAAGTAAATAAAAGATCTGAACAACAGGATAACAAAAGGATCAAGGAGCTCCAAGAAAAGATGGAGGAAACCTCTAGAAAACAACAGAAGATGGAAAGAAGTTTGAAAAGAAATGAACATGCCAGAGAATGGTGGGATGAGCTCAAGAGGAACAGTGTAAGAATCACTGGAGTAAACTAGCCGGCGGGCTCCACAATTCCCAGAGAATTCTCTGGGCCCCATACTGAGCCGATATTACCAGGAGGTCCCAGATGGGGCAGGTGCTGTCTCCCCGCCTTCTTCCCCGCCAGATGGAATCCCGGCTACCATAAGCTTCTACAAGCATGGCTCCGGTATGCAGGTACCAGGACTATTCTTCTGACATTTCCTGATACACAAAGTGATCATGGAAAGTAAATGATCTATCATTTGTCCCTGAAAGACAGGCTTGAATGGTGGTGGGAAAATCTAAGCAAAGTATTATGCCCAACCGAAATGCATCTGGACTGTGCATTTAGCTATGGTGCTATGCTGCCCTGGGAGGGGAAGGGTATCTGTCCCTCTGCCTGTTCCTCCTTGTGGTGGAGGCATGGTGGCCCCCATCATTTAGACCATAATGAACAGCCAGGTTCATGTACCGTAATGAACAGACCGTAATGACTGCACTGACGAGGCATGTGGGGCCTCGTGGGATGGGGTGTGGAATTGGCCCTGCTCCCCGCCATGACAATGCCCCAGGTTGCCACCCTCAAACGCCTCCTCTGGCTCCTGAACGACCATGATCCCAGAGGCACACAAACCAATCTCAGAACCCAGGGGCTTTGGGCAGTAATCCCTCTAAGTTTGATGCCTCTAAGATTGGTGCCTTCTTGTCTTAGTCAGACCAATGATGTCGTACTTGATCTTTCGCACTTGTACCATCAGGTCCTCGAATGCCTAAAAACCTGAATTGGAGAATGAATCAATGCTCATGGCCAAGTTCATGTTGACAAGGACACTGACTCCTCTGACACCTCTTTTATCACATGTTCTGAGGAACAATTCTTCTCCAGTGTTGAAAACGGCGTGATGAGATTAGTGCTTTCTTGTCTCGGTCAGACCAATGATGTCATACTTGATCTTTCATGCTTGTACCATCAGGTCCCTCTAAGCTTATTACTAAAATATCAGAAATTCAAATTTGCGTGGCCACTATTGCGGCCACACAATACCACATGCTCTTCATAATCAGCAATAGAAAACAAATTATCTAATGATGTCTTTTTTGGCAGGTTTGAATGTTGGGGAAAATTCCAAATAATAATGCGGGGGCCTCTTATCGTTAATATTGAATGTGATCAACGCAGAAAGAGAGAGTAAAGTGGAAATCTGCCACACAGCGGGGGGGGGGGTGTAAGATGGGTATATTGGGGTTCTTGGTGGTGGAAAACGTGCACTGGTGAAGGGACGGGTATTTGGTCATTGTATGACTGACCGAGACTTAAACTGAAAGACTTTGTGACTGTTCTCACAGTGATTCAATAAATAAAAAAATAATTTAAAAAAATTAAAATTAAAAAATAAAAAAACCTAAACTTTAAAAAAAAAAAAAGAGGCAACTCTACCATCGTGGGCTACACTCACAGGGGGTAGGCATGCACACAGGGGCCTTGCACCCACAACCCTGGTAGGAAGACACCCTAGATTTTGTCTGCATGAGGGGTGGCTGGTTGGGGCAGTGCTTAGAGGACCGTACACAGCGCTGGGCAAGGCCTTACCCCGGGCCCTGTCTATGACTTTTGAAGGTTCAGACATTGGAAACCACCAACAGGCTTCCCCCAGGTCATCAGCCCCCACCCGGCATATGTGTGTTCCTGGAACCTGAAGCCCCAAACACCAGCCAAGCTCCTCTGCACCCCGCCCCCCAGCTTTTGGGGCCTCCAGCCCGCCCCTTCTCCCCCGCCCACCCTACACCCAGACCCGCACCCAGCTCCTCGCGGGTGAAGGGCAGGAACGTAGTGTCCTCGTTCAGGTTTTTGTTGAAGTCGATGCAGAGGAGACTCAGTTTCTTCTTGATGCTCTTGATTTTCTGCAGGAGAAATGGGCTGTGTGAAGGGGCCATGGAGGGGAGTAGCCAGGGATGCCCACAGGGCTGGGAGGGGAGTAGGTTCCGGAGCGAGGGAGGTCAGAGCTGGCAGAGGGAGGGGAGTGGAGCCCAGCCCACACCATAGGGCCACCCGGTACCGTCTGCCCAGAGTTTCCTAGACCCTCACCCCACCCGCAGCCACCTCCTGCCTTCCAGATTAGTGCCAGAGAGAGCGCTCAGCAGTCAGAAGCCCATGCGGGACCCTGGGTTTTAAGACCAACACTGTGTTGGTGCCCTAAGCACCTCGGGGTGAGCCTGGAGACCAGAGCAAGGAACCACAAGGGCCATCCAACAAGCACTGCCAGGCGTGTTGCCTGGGAAAATCTCAGCCCTGCCAGTGGGGAGCCGAAAACAGACCTGTGTCAGGGGGCGGAGTTGACATGAAGGGACAGCTCTGTGACCCCTGCCCCAGAGGGCCAGTGGTGCGACAGGGCCCCCGGGCCTCCTGGGCGTCTATAGCAGCTGCTCCTGCCCAGAACCTTCTGACAGGCACAAGATAGGAAGACCAGGAGGAGAGAGGGGCTCACCCTCACATTGAGGCACCACCTCCCAGGGGCCCCTATGTCCCTGCACCCTAAAACCAGGCAGCAGAAGAATGAGAAATGGGCGAGCAAAGTGCTCAGATGGGGTGCAGGTGCTCTGGGGACCCCATGTCCGTCCATCCTCCCCTCCTCCCCACAAACCTCCTGGGTCTCCTCTGGCAGGTGGAGCCCATTCCTCCGGCCCAGCTTGATCAGCCTCTCCAAGTACCGCATGGCCTCGGGTCTCAGGGAGTCCTTGGGGGTCTTCTCCTAGATGTTCCATCCACACAGACCAAAGGTCGCAGAGGGCAGCGGGAGACGGGTCCCGGGGCACTCTGCAGGGAGGGGAGCTGGGTTTCCTGCCCGCCGCCCACTGCCCACCCCCCAGACCCTGCCAATGTGGACAAGTGGTACGAACACCACTGAGCTGCCCTGCCCCAGAGCTGGGCCCGAACCAACACATGGGCACCCCAACGCACCCAGCAGGCCCCCAGGTGACCCGCATAGAGACCGACCCCTGTTCTGAGGACACCACCAAGAACTGGGCAGAGAAGCACCCTCCATACGCACAAAGACCACCCCCTTAGGCCCCCATGCACCTGCAGACACCCCAACAGGAGCAGCCAGGAGAGGCCCCACCTGTCCCAGAAACATGAGCCCGTGGTTCTGCGCCAGCTGACAGCAACCCATCCCCTGTCACGGGAGGTGGGGGGAGGAGGGGGACGGACAGAGCCTCCTCTCTCGGGGGCCCTGGCACTGGCAACATGGAGTTCCTGTGTCAGGGCAGTAAGACAGCCATGCCCGCCCGTGTCAGCTGCCCCAGCTCTAAGCACACAACCCAGGGGTTGTCAGTCCATGGGACTCCACCCACAAACGCCCCCTCCTTTTCCACTCGTTGGCTCTGAGGAGGGCTTGTGGGGGGTCCTGGAGACCCCCTCACCTCCAGGCTGCCCGAGCTCCTCACCTGCAGCCAAACAATCCTCTGGTATACATCCTGCCTCATGCTCATCTCCACGTCAAACTCTGACAGCTTCTTGTCGGCTTCGGTGCTGGCCGTCCGAATGTCCTTGGACGGAGACACATGCTGGGGGAAGTCCAGAATGTTCCTCTGGACTGGAGCAGGGAGACAGGGGCACAGTGAGGCCACAGGGCCCAGGCATGCCCACAGCTGTGCTGAGGGACTCGTCCAGTGACCACTGTCACCCCAAGACGCTGAGACAGAAGGGAGCATTGCCATCAGGCCAACCCGACTCACTCCTCCTGGCCAAGCCGGGTTGGGGGTCGGGAAGCGTGACACAACCCAGAGGGGCAAAGGGACACAGTGCCCAAAAGAGCACCTGGGCCACTGCAGCTCCGGGGGCCACCCCCAGCAGTGCTCAGAGCTGACTCCTGGCTCTGTACTCAGAGGTCACTCTGGGAGGGCTCAGGGGTAGGGTGGGGGACCTTATGGGATGCAGGGCTCAAACCTGGGTTAATTTGTGTGCAGAGCAAATGCCCTCCACACACTGTCTTATTCCTCAGCCCCAGGTAGTGGAAGCTTTAACCTGAGTCACCCACTTTCCTGGCATGGCCCCACAGAAGCTGCGTGCATGAGCACCAGAGGCCCACTGACTTATGTCATGTGTCCTCCCATGAGACACCTTGAAGGGCAGGAAGCTTTGACACATGCACCACGTGGGCGCCCCTGAGCACAGGACGACCCAAGAACCAGACCTCCCCCACCCCACTTGTGCTGGGCCCTTCGTTGGAGAGATCCCAGGAATGAGAAAACCTTGAACAAACAGGTTCGTCCACAGGCCAGAAGCGAGTGCATGGGGGCAGAGCTTGTGTTTGAGATCACAGTTGAAATCAGACTGTGGCGATGGGTGTGGAGCACAGAGGAGGTACCAACAACTGATCTCAAGGGCCTGATTTTTGGGTGGGTCAGACTCCACCACAGGCCACGCATGCCACAGCAGCTCAATGCTCAGGCGCAGGCTTTGCACCCGGGAGGCCAGTGTGCAAATGGCAGAGCTCGCGGTCCCTGGCTGGGTGACTGAAGCGTCCCCGTGCCAGGGGTCAGCCACCCCTGCTGACCTCTGCAGGGCACTGACCAGAAGTAGCACAGCCTGCTGAGTCAGCACATGCCGGCTGCCCACAGGGGAAGACAGAGGCAGTGTGCCCATTAGGGCTGACAAATGGGCAGTACCAGGGAAGTGACCTGCGGTCAGTGGAAGCTACAGAGACTGAGGCCACAAAGAGCGAGGGGCTGGGAGAAGAGGCAGAGAAGGGCTCCAGACCTCAGAAGCTCAGGCAGGAGGCTGGCCAGACTTCCTGTCCTCCTCGTTCTTGAGAACTGAGAAAAGGAAAGGCTGGGGGAGCGAGGGACAGGCTGTGGAACCCTCAGCCTTCCCCCCAAGCCAGGGAGCAAAGTGCCTTCCTGCCCCCACTCCTGCAGTTCTCCTGGTGTTGGGAGGAAGTAAGGGAGGGAGGACAGGGTCCCCAAACCCGCCCCAGATGCCTCAGGGGCACAGGAGACCCCACAGTCGGAATCCAGGATTTCTGCAAAATCACTTTTCTGGAGCTAGAACAAGCACAGCAGGTAGGGCATTGGCTTTTCATGCAGCCAACCCGGGTTCGATCCCCAGCATCCCACAGGATCTCCCAAACACCGCCAGGAATAATTCCTGAGCACAGAGCCAGTCGTAACCCTTTAGTATCATCAGGTGTGACCCAAAACGCCAAAAAAATCTCTTTCTGCCTGGGGTCGGGCTGGAGATATAGTACAGCAGGGAGGGTATTTGCCTTGAACACAGCTGACCCGGGTTCAGTTCCCAGCATCCCAAGCTGGGAGTGATCCCTGAGCACAGAGCCAGGAGCTAGCAAGAGCTGCTAGAGAGGGTGTGTGTGCGTGTGTGTGCTATGTGTGTTGATCCCTGAGCACAGACCCAGGAGTACAGCTACCAAAAGCTGCTAGAGAGGGGCATATGTGTGTGTGTGTGTGTGTGTGTGTGTGTGTGTGTGTGTGTGTGTGTGTTATGTGTGTTTTGCCAGGGAGGAACCCAGTGTCTCACAGAAGCCTGGCTTAGTCCTTCCAGGGGCATATCTGTGGTATACACCCAGTCAAGCACACAGGAAGGTCCAGGGAGCAGAGGTCAGGCTGGGGGCTCAGAGAAAAGTAAACATGAATCAATCACTGGGAGTTGCTCCCTGCCATCAAACACAGTCCCAGCTGCGTGCTCAACCCACTAAGACCCAAGGGCTGACCCTGGCAGAAACCAAGTGGAAGAGGAGACATAGGGATCTGCCAGACGCCCCTGGGACTGACGGTCACACACACACACACACACACACACACACACACACACGCACACACACTTGTACTCAAGGCCTGGCGTTACCTGTGTAGGCCACTTCCACGTCAGCCAGCGCCTTCAACGTGCTCTCGTAGGACACATCCTCCCTGTGCTGGGCGCCCACCTGGTCGTACACGCGCTTGGTCTGCTCGATGAGCTGCTCAGTGAGCTCCCCGATCTGTTTCGCGCTCAGGTCCCAGCGCAGGAAGTTGACAGCATCGGCATCTGGGGTGTCTCCTGTGCATGCTGCGGACAGACCCACACAACTGTCAGGTGGAACCAGGGTGAGGGTGGGTGGGGGGAGCTGATGAGATCCGCCAAGTCTCTCACATCTGATTTAAGATCAAGGATTGGGGGCTGGAGCGATAGCACAGTGGGTAGGGTGTTTGCCTTGCACATGGCCAACCCAGGTTCGATTCCCAGCATCCCATATGGTCCCCTGAGCACGGCCAGAAGTGATTCCTAAGTGCAGAGCCAGGAGTACCCCCTGAGCATTGCCGGGTGTGACCAAAAAAGCAAAAATAAATAATAAAAATAAATTTTAGGGGCTGGAGTGATAGCACAGCGGGTAGGGCGTTTGCCTTGCACGCAGCCAACATGGCCAGCACAGGTTCGATGCCCAGCATCCCATATGGTCCCCTGAGCACCGCCAGGAGCAATTCCTGAGTGCATGAGCCAGGAGTAACCACTGAGCATCGCCGGGTGTGACCCAAAAAAGAAAAAAAACAAAAAAAAATAAATTTAAAAAAAATCAAGAATTGTTCTTGTTTGGGGCCACACCTGTGGTGCTCATGGCTGCTGACTCTTGGCTTGGTGCTTAGGAACCACTAGCAGGGCTCAGGGGACCCTAGGGGATGCCAGGGATCGAACCCTGGTCAGCCCCAGGCAAGGCAATCTCTCAGCCCAAGAGCTTCTTAAACCTATCCCACTCACACACTCTTCTGCAAAATAAATCTTTATCGACCCCAGGAAGCGGGTTTGGGGCTGGAGTGATAGCACAGCAGGTAGGGCCTTTGCTTTGCACGCAGCCGACCTGGGTTCAATTCCCAGCATCCCCTATGGTCCCCCGAGTACCGCCAGGAAAAATTCCTGAGTGCATGAGCCAGGAGTAACCCTTGTGCATTGCCGGGTGTGATCCAAAAAGAAAAGAAAAAAGAAAAAAAAACTTAATCTTGAAACAAAGGCAGGGAGGTTGGGTCACATCTGGTAGATCTCAGGAATCACTCCTGGTAGTGCTAATTCATTCATTCCTGGGGTCATATATGGGGTGCCTCGTATCAAAGCAGGGTCAGCTGTGTGCAAGACGAGCTCCCTAACCACTGTACTATCACTCCAGCCCAAGACAGTAACAAGGGGCAGGGGGTTGACAACTGGGGACTGGAACAAAAGCACAGTGGGTAGAGCACTTGCCTGGCACATGACTGACCCAGGTTTGATCCCCAGGAACTCATCTGGTCCCCCCAAGCACCGCCAGGAATGATCCCGGAGCACAGCCAGGTGTAGCCCCCAAATCAAAAACACAGGATTGGAGCAATATTCCAGTTGCACCCATATGATCCAAGTTCAGTCCCCTGAGCCCTTCCAAGAGTGATCCCTGAGCAGAGTCAGGAGTAAGGCCTGAGCACACACAGCTAGGTGTGGCCCCAAAACCAAAAAATGAGACAGGAAGACATCAGGGGAACCCCGCAGTTGTTACACTGGGAGAGATGACCCTGGCATAAAGTGGGTGGGCACAGAGATGTGCCTCAGCCTCCCCAGTGACAGACTAGTCCCCTCCAAGTTGCTCAAGGCTCTTAAGCCCCAAGGGTCACCAAGATCCAGGACCACAGTCTCACTAACTCAGCCCAGGCCAGAGGCACAGCTGCATCTATTTCCTGGAGCACCTGCTGCTTCTACTGGATTCCTCCACATCCCTGCCACCTCTGGGAACACACACACTGAAGTTGGGGAGTCAAAGTCATTCAAGACTGTCAGCGGCAGGGATGTGAGCTGGAGGAAGATCATTTACCTTGCATGCTACTCCTAGTACTACAAAGAACCCCAACAAAGACTTGGGAGCAGCCCCAGGACACAGGAATGAACCTGAACCAAAATAATTCTTTTTGGGTCACATCCAGCAATGCTCAAGGGTCACTCCCGGCTCCCAGTGGGACTCAGGGAACCTATGTATTGCCAGGGCTCGAACCTGGGTCGGCCAGGCAAACGCCCTCCTGGCTGTTCTATTACTCAGGCCCTTCAACAAACTTAACTGTAGGGGTAAATGGAATGCCACAGGGGTCCCAGCACCCCATCCTGGGCTACTCTGAGGAAATTGCGTATAAAGAAGGGAGGACCCTCAGCAGAGAGGATCACAAAAGTCCTGTAAGGGAGATTTGGAAGAAGAAAACCAGGAAGGTGGGGGCCGAGACGTTGGCAAATGCCAGCAGCCAAACCTGCCAGGCAGGCTACAGGAGAGCCTACACCAGGTATTCTTCGGCCTCCAGACGCCTGCCCTGCACGCTAGGCCCAGGGGCAGTGGGCGGCAGAGCCGTGCCTCCCAATCACAGATGCACGGGCCAGAGGAGTCATCGGAGAGTGGAGAAGGCACTTGCACCACATGCCACTGACATGGATTTGGGCCCTTAGAACCCCACAGGTCCCCTAAGCCCCACCAGGAATAAAATCAGGAGTCAGCCCTGAGCACCAGCAGGTGTAGCCCCAAAGCCCAAATAAAAATCAATAAATGAGGCCCACTGATCCTGACCGTGTGGCCCAAAGGCCAGCAAATCGGTATGAAAAAGGACACAGCACCTGGGTGGGTGGCACTGGGCTAGGGCTGGCTTGACCGGGCAGGCCGGAGGAGCTGGTCATGCAGGGTGCAGGGGCCACAGGCTCCCGAGTGCAGGGAGGAGCCCCAGAATGGACACTGGCAGATCTACCAGTCCAATGGGCCACCTTTCAAGGGTGCAGATCTTAATCCCACCTCTGCCCAGGGACCGCCCCGGCAACCCAGGGTGAGGGAGGACGCTGAGCAGGAGTGGCAGTGCGCCACTGTACAGTCCTGGGACATGAGCCTGTGTGTGGCAAACACCCTCCGACTCCACGGGGTACCCCCGATGTGGACTCAGCCCCGCCAGAAGATGGTAACAGGGCCCAGATGCCACAGACTACGTGACAGCAGAGGTGGATACATGGCCAGGCCACCAACCCACAACACTGATTCACCAAGCATCAGTGCAGGATCTGGGGATGGGACGGATTGTCCTCAGTAGGGTCCGAGTGGGGGAACCTCGGGGCATCACTGAACCCCAACAACCAGAGGCACCCCATAATTCCACAGTTATCTCCCTGGTAGAAAGGAGGGGGACAAGAAGTGAGCCAGGGTTAAGAGGGCAGTGGGGCAGGCACTCGCCTTGTATACAGCCAGCCTAGGCTCAGCAGACCACTGGGTGCCCTGAGCCCTGCCAGGAGTGATCTCTGAGAATCACTGGGTATGCCCACTCCCCACCCACAAAACAAAAAAAAAAAAAAAAAGAGGGAAAAATAAAGAAATTTCGTGTCTGTTAGGGTCACTTTCACTGTGAAGGTCCAGGAAATAGGTCTGTTTGCAGAGTTGAAGATTTCAGGCCTGTGGGGAAAAACACAGGGCTCCAAGTGGATGGGATTGAGGGAACGGGGCTGGGGTTGGGGTGAAAATCGGGTCAAGGGCTGGAGCGGTACCATAATGAGGAGGGTGTCGTGTGCCTTTCAAGCGACCGACCAGGGTTTGATCCTCGGCATCCCGTAGGGTGGTCCCCTGAGCACCGCCAGGAGTAATCCCTGAACGGAGCCAGAAGTAAGCCCTGAGCATCACGGGGTGTGACCCAAAAAAACAAAAAAAAACAAAAAAAAAATAGAAAATCGGGGTCAGTAGTCGCAGGGATGAACCCGCTCGGGGCTGCCGCCTAGAGGTCCCCTGGCAAACAATCCTGAGTCCAGTGAGGCAGAGGACAAGGACATGCCGGCGGGCGGGCGGCCCTCCTCCTACTGCTCACGGAAAAGGCAACAGTCACTGTCATCCAAGTAGCAGGTGGCTGGTCACAGGATGATGAAGTGGGCGGGTGGGGCATGAGAAAGGCCCTGGGAGGGGCACCCCAACCACAGGAGCGGAGGGCCTGAAATACGGGACACAGGTCACAGAGCTCCCTTAAAGGGAGAACGAGATAAAAATCCTGGAACTGGGCGGAAGGTGGGGAATACAAAATCGGGGGCCAGAAAAGATAGCACAGCACGGTCGGTGTTTGCCTTGCACACGGGTTCCATCCCCCGGCACCACCGGGAGTCAAGCCCTGAGCACTGAGCCAAGAGTCAGACCTGAGGATCGCAGGGTGTGGCCCCCAAAAACAAGCAAAATGGGGAAGAAATTAAAACAAAAAAGGCCGGGAGTCAGAAAGACGATTACAGGGATGATGACTCTGATTCGGTCCCAGGCACCATCCCTGGCACCCGGCTCCACCCGGAATCACCCCTGGGTACCGCGGAGCGTGCCCCAAAGGCTCCTCCACACCCCGCGCGCGCGCGCGCACACACACACACACACACACACACACACAAACCACAAGGGGGGAAAAAAAATCCCTCCGGGGCCCGGCTGTGCTCTGTCGCCACACATCGACTTTGCTCGGCAAACCGGCCGCGCCACTCTGCAGGACGGTCTCTGCAGGACGGCCGACCCCCCCAACTCGGGCCACCAACTCTGGGTCTCTCGTCAGCTGGTCAGCTGGTCAGCTGTTCCCGGACCCTCGAAGTCCGTCGGGGGCTGGGGGAGGCTCATCCCGAACGCCCCCGGCACACACAAAAAAAGTCCATCCCGCGGGCCCCACGCCCGCTATCCGCGGCTGAAGGGATGTGGCGGCCGGCGCGAGCCGAGCGCTGCTGAGGAAAAGTGCTTTCATTCGTTCACTCACTCATTCATTCATTCGGCCGCCAGCCCCGCATCCCCCTCCGGGCGCCCCACCACCACCAAGTCCCTCGACGGGCGTCTCTCGTGAGGCCCCAAGTCGCGACCCCCGTGACGAGGGGGGCGCCTGAGGGCGGCTAGCAGAGCCCCCGCTGAAGGGCGGCTGGTACCTGCGGGGGGCTTCATGGCGGGCACAGGGGCGCTCGGCCAGTCCGTCCCTCCCGCCACCGAGTCCGCGTCGCTCCGACTCCGACTCCGCCGCCTCAGCCCGTCAGCCCCGTCCACCACGTCGTCTCCGTCCACTACCCCAGCCCGCGTCAGCCGCGACTGAGGCGCTCGCGGCGCGCGCGCCCAAGGCATGCTGGGAGGGCGCATGCGTGCCGGGGCTGCACCGCCTCCCTTCCCTATCATTGGCTACCGGCGGCAAGGGGGTGGGGCTTCCTGTGCTGTTTCCATGGAAACGTACAC
>JAOXYA010109507.1:0-10687 GCA_028565675.1 Sorex palustris | reverse complement strand
TGTGACTTATTAATTTTTCTGCTTGGTCATCAGAGAAAAAACTCAGAATTGTTTCAAATAAATGTTCATCTCTACAATGCCAAAGATACCTTATAAGAGTGTAAAATGAATCATTTATAATAGTTACTATTTATTATATTCATTATATAAAAGGCAAACAATAGCCTTTATGCCATATAATGCAAGAATGATAAGAAATGTTTTTTATTCAGTGGTTAAGCCTTTATTTGGAAAACCCATTTGCAGTAGTTTCCATTCTCATAATGAAATGTCAAACCTGTGAACTATAATATAAACATAATGTCCTGTGATCTAAGCAGTTCAGGATGCTTTTGGTGATTTCTTAACCTTTATGGGGTTTTTTCTCCTCTTTGCTCCTAGTACATTGATTTCTACCATAGTGCTAAATAGAAGTGGTGAGAATGAAAGTGTTTTGTCCCTGCATTCAGATAAGCTTTCAATATTTCACCACTAAGTTTGATGCTAGCACAAGTTTATGTTTCTCTTTAAATTTGTGGAATTTTTATCTTGTGTGAAAATATGGAGATGTTAGTTAGGTTCACATGACAGACTCATAGCAGTTTCACTCTTTTACCCATAGGCATCAGGCAAGATAGGATGGCTTTCTCAGGGGCAAGGCTTGAGAATGGAGAGAGAAAAAAGTTTTTCATAGAAACATGAAATTTATGATTGAATATATAGTTCAGCAGGTTGAATGTTGCCGGAGGACGAGTTTTCCCTCAAGCACTACGTGATATGGCCTGTACACTAGAGAAAGAAAAAATGAGAAAGGAAATTTTAAAAAGGCAGCAACATTTTAAAATTGCCCTTGTTCTTAACAAGGCTCCATGTCTGGGCTCCATCTCTAGCACCACATAGTTTCCTGTCCCCCAAGACACTCTGTACGATAACGCTTGTGGGAGAGGGTGAGATGGTGAACCGGTGAGTCCTATCTGGGTGATTCAGGAAGTGGATAGGAGACATAAAACACTAAAACATTTGTCATCAGCGATACATTTCTTCTATAAAAAGTTATTAACTTCATACTTGGATAATTAAATTATTATAGAAGGTTCCCAGGTTTCTATAAATAGCTTGTATTTGACCAGATTTGCATATCAAAAATAACTAGGCAGCCATTACCCTTCCATAAATTATACTGTGGAACACTTTAATCCAAGCAGGAAGAGACAGGAAAATTAATGGGTCTGAGAATCTTTTTAGAGTATTTTAGTATGATAATTTGCTTTCTTGCCTTATTGAACTGTTTTAGGTACCTTTCATATATTGCTAACTCATACAACAAGAGTTCCATTTAAGACATAAGCTTTACCTTGAAATGATGCGAGGTAGTCAATACCAGTTTGAAGGTTGCTTAGTAATTGACCGAGAGTCATGTCCAGTTATGACCAGTAGAATTTCTATTGGTAACAAAAAGTACTCAAAGAAATAATTGTTCCAGCTTAAGGACAAAGACTTCTAAGATTACCTTTCATTCACTTCAGTGGCCATGTACATCTGTCCAGAGGACTAGAGTGGAGGTTCCCCTAAAATACTACTTATTAAGTACAGTCAGTTTGATGGTGGGATGGGGTGTTCACAGACTTAGAGTCATAGTCTTGGTCTGGAATTAGTGACAGGGAACCCTAAACCATGGCACAGGCCTTTTAATCACAGACCCTCAGCACTAGCTCTCTTTTAGCACCATAAATAAAGGTATTCACCTTCACTAATGGATGGAAACAAGAGCCTGACACCATGAACAAAGGAATTTATCTTCATTAATGATTGAAAACAAGAGCCTAGGAAAACAAGAATATTGCCACTTTCTGATGAAGAATTTAATGCACCAGTCCTAAGAATGCTTTGTGATATGAGTAATTTAATAAAGCAGAACAAGGGCCAAAAAAGTATGATATAGTATGAAATCTAAAGAGAAATCTTTGAGCTAAAGAATGCAGAAATTTGGGCCAGGACATACTACTGAAGGCTCCTGAGCATTGGCAATTTACTTGCAGACCTTTGGCACCACAGGGGTGAACCAAGTATCCCTGATGCCACAGGGCTTGAGTAATGTTACATCCTCAGACCCTTTTACTTAACTGCTCCTTGATCAGCTGAGAATCATTTTCAGCACCCAGATCTCCTGAGCACTGATTGAGAATCCCTCCCCCCCCAAAAAAAATTAAAAATACAGATTGTGAAATAAAAATGCTACAGATGCTAATGAGCAGAATGTCAGAAGCCACAGAAGCCAGGAATTGAATCATTGAAGCTCATAAATAAAGTAGATGAAGCCATCAAAATAGAGCTTAGTTTAAAAAAAATAGAATGGGAGAAAATTTTAATGGAGAAAACATAAGGAATTCATGATGTAGCATCAAGAGAAAAACATTTGCATTGTAGAAATGTTATGGTTATGGTTAAAGAAACAATGGCCAAGATTCTACTAATCTGAAAGTAGACATTCCCACATGTAGGGAACTTAGTACATTCTAAAGTAAACTCAGATACATGAAAAAGACACTTCAAAAGCTAAACATTAGGAATAAATCCTTTTTCTGTTGATGTTCCTGATCAAAACCTTCTTGTTCTAACTCTGAAAATCTGACATTTAAGATATGCCTAGTGCACCGACAATTGGTGGGTCAAGCTGTGCAAGTATGAATGCTGATTCTGGTCTGTGGCAGAGTTCTTCTTGTGAAGCTCAGCTGCCATATATCTGCAAAAAACCACTCACTGACCCAGTGGAATTAACAGGTATCCTTCTAATTTCCTTGTACAAGTATCTAAAAAATAATGTTTTGTAATGTCAAGTAAATCCATTTTGCAACGATTTTTCTACTTTCCTTCACCTAATGTAGAAATTATTTTATTTTGATCATGGGTTAATGTGTTACCAGCTGTATGTGACTAAAGATTTTGCTTGCTAAATTCCCATAAGAAGGCAAATATATTCTAAATAGAAATATATCTGATTTTAGAGGTGACTTTTTTCTTTCTATCAGAGTGTTTCTCAAAAGGTGGTTCCAGATGAAGGCTTTAGCATCACATGTTAGTATCACGAGATAGTGCAGGAGGTAAGGCACTTGCCTTGCATTTTGCATGTGTCTCTGGCAGAGGCATCCTGTCCCCAGAGCACCTCCAAGGGTTATTCCTGAGCATAGAAGCAAGAGTTGCCCCTAAGCACTGTTGGGTGTGGCCCACAAATAAACAACAGGAAGCTAATTCTGAGATCATATTCCTAATTTCCTGAATAAGAGGCTGTTAGGGTGGACCAGACTGTGTTTTTAAGAAGCCTTCCAGGACCAGAGAACTAACACAGTACGCTTACCTCACTTGCATCTGACTCAGTTTTGATTTCTGAAATCCCATTTGGTTCCCTGAGCATGGCCAAGAGTGACCTTGAACACAGCTGGGTATGGCCCCAAAACAAACAAAAGCCTCCCAGGTGATTCTGATGCAAATTTAAATATGAGAACCACTGCTAAGGCCAGACCTCCTGTATTGTCTTCGTAAAAAGTAAAGACTTATGACATTGTCAAAATGGCAATACTCCTCAAAGCATTGTACAAATTTAATGTGATCCCTGTAAGGATACTCATGACATTCTTCAAAGAAATGAAGCAAACACTCCTGAAATTCATAGGGAGCAATAAGCCACCACAAATTGCTAAAACACTTCTTAAGAAAAAGAAAATGGGAGGAATCAACCTCCCAAACCTCAAACTCTACTACAAGCAGTAATAATTAAAATAGCATGGTACTGGAACAAAGGCAAAGGTAGAGCTGCAGACCAATGGAATAGGGTCGAATATACTGACACCCCATCCCCAAATGTATGATCATCTAATCTTTGATAAGGGAGCAAGAAATGTGAAGTGGAACAAGGACAGCCTCTTCAACAAATGATGCTGGCATAACTGGACAACCACATGAAAAAAAAAAGGGCTTAGACCTCGATCTAGCACCACGTACAAAAATCAGATCAAAATGGATTAAAGATCTCAACATCGGGCCAAAATCCTTAAGGTACATTGAAGAAAAGGTCGGCACAACCCTCCACGATATTGAGGTTAATGGTATCTTCAAAGACAATACTCCACTGACCAATTAAGTGGAAATAGAGATATACAAATGGGACTATCTTAAATTAAGAAGCTTCTGCACCTCAAAAGATACACTGACCAGAATACAAAGACAATCTACAGAATGGGAAAGGATATTTACCCAATACCCAGGGGTTGATATCAAGGATATACAAAGCACTGGTTGTACTCCACAAGAAGAAAACATCCAACCCCATCAAAAAATGGGGTGATGAAATTAACAAAAACTTTCTCAAAGAGGAAATCCGAATGGCTGAAAGGCACATGAGAAAATGCTCTACATCACTAATCATAAGGGAGATACAGATCAAAACAACAATGAGATATCATTTCACACCACAGAGACTGACCTACATCCAAAAGAACAAAGACAACAGGTGTTGGCACAGATGTGGCGAGAAAGGGACTCTCCTTCACTGCTGGTGGGAATGCCGACTGGTTCAGCCCTTTCGGAAAACAGATTCTCAAAAAATTAGAAATTGAGCTCCATTTGATCCAGCAATACCACTCCTGGGAATATATCCTGGAGAGGCAAAAAAGTACAGTCAAAATGACATCTGCACTTCTATGTTCATTGCTGCACTGTTCATAATAGCCAAAATTTGGAAAAAAAAACTGAGTGCCCGAGATCAGATGACTGGTTAAAGAAACTTTGGTACATCTACATAATTGAGTACTACGCAGCTGTTAGAAAAGATGAAGTCATGAAATTTACATGGAAAATATCATGCTAAGTGAAATGAGTCAGAAAGAGAGATACAGACACAGAAAGATTGCATTCATCTGGGGAACATAAAGTAACAAAACATGAGACTAACACCCAAGAATAGCCTGGATAAGTACCAGGAGGTTCACTCCATGGTGTGGAGGCCAGCCTCACATGATAGTGGAAAAGGCAGCTCAGATAGAGAGGAGAGCACCAAGTAAAGAGTGTTGGGAGGATCCTCCAAGTTGGGAGATGCATGCTGAAAGTAGACTATAGACCAAACATGATAGCCACTCAATGCCTCTTTTGCAAACCACAACCCCCAAAAGGAGAGAGATAACAAAAGGGAATGCCCTGCCACAGAGGCAGTATGAGATGGGGGACATGGGGTGGGTAGGAGGAATACTGGGATCATCGGTGGTAGAGAAGGGGGACTGGTGGGGGGATGGGTACTTGATCATTGTATAACTGAAACCCAAGCACAAAAATTTGTAAGTCTACAAACATACATCATGGTGTTTCACTAATAAAAACTGAAAAAAAAAAGATGCTATCAAAAAACACAAGATAAGTCTCCTTTCTCCCATTTCTGAGATAAATTGAACAATGTTAGGAGTTCAAAGGTTTTTTTCCTTTGGTATTCTATATGTAATTTTTGTGAAAGCAGTGCATCATTTAAAAAAACTGTGGTTTGATGCTGAAAATGAGCCTAATTTTATTTCCTTTATTGTTCTCAAACATTTTCAATGATATTAAATCTTTACAATTCCTTAGAAAACTGATAATTGAATCACAGCTCTCTATAAAAGAAACCACTAATAATTTATATGTTATGAAAAGGACATTTGAGGGCCAGAAAGATTTTAACAGAGGTAAGGTGCTTGCTTTGTATATGAAAGAACTGGGTTAAATCCCCAGCACCAGATTTGGTCCCTGAGCCCTGCCAGGAGTGATATCAGATCATTGTTAGGTGCGTCCCCAAACCAAAAACCAAAATCCAAAAAGAGTTCTCATTAAATATGAAATATAAGCTAATAAACTAGTATCAATTGGAACAATCATTTTAAAGTCAATTCTGGAAAAATTCCTTTATATACAACATTAGAAAGAATGGTTTTTTTTGTTGTTATTTTAATGCTTGCAAAATCTTATTTTAAAGTAATTTTATTACTAGGTGGAAAACAAGAACATACACATTCAGAATTTACCGTCCTGAGAGCTGATTATGCTAACTCACCTTTCATTAAAGTATAATGCTAAATATGAGACAGTAAGTTTTATCCTTCCTCTTGCTTTCAAACATATTGATAACTGAAAGTTTTTTCAAATTTCTCAATTCCATTTCTCAAAATTTATTTAAGAAGAATTCAACTCTGATATAAATAAAGGGGGGGGCACATCACCTTTCTTGCTCTTCAGAGAATGTTGCTTTTAGAGATAGGCAATACTTGAAATTCACTACAGTAGTTTTCCTTAAAAACAAACAACAAACCAACAAAAAAAAAAAAACAGCCAAAATACAGGACTGGAGTGATAGTACAGTGGTTAGGGCATTTGCCTTTTATGCAGCTGATCCAGGTTCAATTCCCTGAGCATGGATAGGAATAACCCCTGAGCTTTGCCGGGTGTGACCCAAAAAGCCAAAAGAAAATTAAAAAAAAAAAAAAAAGCAAAAGCAAAAATCTTTAAGCAGAAATGGGATGTATCGGCACCATTTTAGAGATGAATCAAAACCTTTCAAAGATATTGCATCTCTGAAGCAACACAAGAGAGTCAAACTTCTAAAAGAAATCCTTTGGTATTTAACTTAAGATTGTGTCATCTCTTTGGAATGGTGGGAAACCATGGCTCAGCCTGCCGCATGGGCAATTGCAGAGAGGCCCAGGGCTGAGCCCCAGAGTGTTTCCCTCCCATCAACAACAGAGCTGATCTCCACACAGATTCTCAGACAAAAAATGACACATTTTGGATTGGTTAATAAAAAGGCAATGTAGCATTCCCTTACTCATCTACTGTTGTGCAATTTAGGAAAGAAACTTGGAATGGTAAAATAGGCAAGTAAATATAATGTGAAGAAATACAGACGTGTTATACAAAACCTTTTTTATTTTTGTGGTCTACTGTTCAATATGCTAACATCTGGTGAGCTTCAAGGAAACAGTTAAAATGCACATCACTTTACAGATGATATAACTGAGATCTATTTTTTTAATAACCTCTTCACAATAACATCTCACATAGATATTTTTTCACCCGCAGTAAACTATGAAGGAAAGGTCATCCTTTCTCCTATTTTTTTTAATAGAAAGAAAATAAAATCTAAGTGAATATTCAATATGTTTTATCAAGGTACAAACTCCTAAGCATTAGTTAAGAGTTGTGTGCCTGGAGTGGAATCTCCTACAGATCTGCATAAGGTCTTTTCAAATGCAGCGTTCTAACATTTAAGAACAAGGTTAAGGAGTTACTGTTTCCTGTGTCATTAATATGTGCAGGAAAGAAAGTAGCACTCTGGGTCTTAAACGAATACCTCAGTCATACACTTAAAAATTATTACAAGGGGATGGAAAGGTAACACAGGGTTTAAGGCATTTTCGTTACAAGTGCCTGATCCTGGTTTGATCCCCAAAATGACATATGGTCCCCTGAATGCTGCCAAGAATGATACCTGAGCAGAGACAGAACCATGTTCTGAGATTGCTGGGTACAACCACAAGCAAAAGTAAAATGGTTACAGAAAATTTCAAAAGCAGGGTACAAAGTACAATAACTCTAAATGCACCATTCACTCAAATTCATTAATTCTCAATTCACATACAATTTAATTTCATCCAAAGATGCTTCACTTGCTCCATTTTTCCTTTAAACATTTTACTCACAATTTATACATCATATAAATTCATCTGTAAAATTTTTAGCACATGTATATAAAAATAGAAACAATACAATCCTCCAGATAATTAGTCTACTCAATCTAATACATTAGTTACTATTTTTAGCATTGTGTCTGGAATGTAGAAGCCACTCTATTCAGTTATAAGGGTTTTGCTGAGAGTCTGCAAGATCAATATGCATGTTATTTTGATTTAGGATGCCTTCTTATTTTTTGGTGCAGTTCTGAAAAAACTGAAAGATTGAGTTTGCAAAAAGGTAAAGATGAATGGAAATGGTGGCACTTTGTTGCTAAACGACAGAACGGTTCATCTAAACAAAACTTAAGTTTTCCATCTCTCCTACCTGGAAGTTTAATGTTATAAAATTATATGGGCTGCTTTATGAGCTTATACCATAAGATATATCTTTGTTGAGCTTTATCTTCGCTGAAAATTGAAATTACACAGTAGATCAAAAAACAAAGCTTCATTGTACATCCATTTTGATTTTGACTCAGATCACACCAAATGTGTCTTCATAATGGTGTTTACTCTAAGGTGATTTAACTTTTTAGTATTCACTCTTTCTCTGTAAACTGACCACTGTCGTTTGAAAATTAAGCTTAATTCTTAAATGCTTAAATGCTACTTTGGTATTCTACTCTAGTATCATGTCAATAGCTAGTGGAATGATTGAATATGCATTAAGAATGTCTTTAGTAAACATATAACTCATCAGAATTGTGCCTCAATTATTCAAAAAAAAAAAGTTTGTCAACATAGACCTAAAGCAAGATCAAGGATCATATGTTAAAAAAGAAAACCAATTAAAAACGGCATTCCCTAGTGTCCAAGATATTCACATCCTAACAACACTAGATGGACACATATGACACTATATAGTAATTAACTTAGTAGATTTTACCTCCTCAAATTAGAAATTCTTCCAAAGCATACAAAAATTATCAGTGAATACTATACTCATCTGAAAGTTGACTCTGCGATACAATCATGATAAACAAATTCACTTACACGACAATTAGTGTTTTGAGTTCATGATAGTAAATGAAATCATGGTTCATCATCACTATTAGACAAGTGAATATTGACAGAAATAAAAAGAGAAAAATAATTTTTAACTTTCTCATTCTTCAATAGAATCCTATGTAAAAACCCAAAGAAATAAAAACTATCTTCTCCATATCATCACTGTCATCTATAAGTCATCTTTCCAATCTGTACAGGGAAATATTATCTCAACTATGTTCTTTAATTTTTGTAAATGCAAACATTACATATACTTTAACTAATTTTTCTCTCAAAATGACTATTTGAGGGCATTCCTTTAGCTTTGTGATTTCATGCCTTCCCACTCATCCATCGAGTAACTTACAACAGTGTTTCCTAAACCTTTTTTTTCCCAGACCATTGCCCACTTCTTACTTTGCATCTTCTCTAATGCCCTCACTATTCTAGTGGCTGTTCCCCAAGTCTTGGGTCACGGCTTTCTATTTACAAGGATTTCACCTGTGGCCTACTTGGGATGCCCTGGGGTTCCTTTGGCAGATCATGGCTTCCAGTTGGATAAAAATTGTCTTAGAAATACATGATTCAATAATTCTCATTTGGGTCTGTTTTATATTGTGTATAGAACTGTATCAGTATTTGATTTAAATACCCTTGGCTGACTTTATAGAACTGAACATAGGGAATTAAAAAACAACAACAACGAAAGGAACTGAAGATTTATTTCAGATTGAGAATAGTCTGGGTCCCAATATGTATTTTAGAGATAAAATATTTTCAGAAATTCAATAACTTGTTAGCAAAATAAATAAGAGCATGGAAAAAGGGGCCGGAAGTGGCAAGGCACCAGCATGTTCAAAGTCCGGATTTCTATTTCTGGTACCATACAGTTTTCTAGCACTGCCAGGTATAGTACTGGTGGGCTATGAGCTACCCAGGAGGCACTGAGCATCTCTAGAGGTAATCTATTATAAAAAATGTTAAAACTTAAACATTGCAGAATTACCAGTATACAAATAATATGGGACAGACAGCATTGTGGCTCCCTCAATTACTATAGTAGGAACAATAAAAGTGAATTTCAAGGCACTATTGAAAACATAAGGAATATGTTAACTCATTTAATATGATATGGCAGATAAAATTACTCACAATTAACCAATAGGAAAGTTGGGAAAATATACGCATTAAATGTATATACAAATTAACTGAACTTGATGAAAATTAGATAAGTAGTACAAAGTAGGAAATTATATCCAGAATGTCTATTTCAGAAATGCAATATTTTTATCACTGTGGATGACTACAAGATGATGAAGAATTATGATACTGTAATTCTTCAATTTCCAATTCATAGCCTAGGTTAAAATTAAGTGGAGACTCCAGTGCAGGGAAGTGGACACTGGTGGTGGGATAGGAACAGAGTATGTTGAAAACTTACCTATGGACAATATTGTAAATAATCGTGTCTTAGTTTCAAAAAATTAAGAATTCATGAAAACATAAAGTTTGAAAATAGCTTCTTGCTATGGATCACTGAAAAATGGAAAAATGATTAAAACTGCATGTTTAAAAACTATAATAAGTGAATGCTCTCATCACAGTAATTGAAAACTTTGAAATTATAATAGGATGACATAAAACTTATCCTTATAATTAAAACTTATCCTTATAATTAAAGTATTTCTTGGAGTAAGTTCTTTCAAGAATAAGAGGTTTCTTTTTAAAAATTTATTACTAGAATTCAACTTAAAAATTTAACACAAAAAAGCCTGTGAATTTGCATTCTGAAAAGATCTGATTTGATGTAGGCAAAATTTAGAACAGCTATTAAAGTGCTGTGAGAGCCAAAAATATTCGCAACATGCCAATATCTGCTATAATTCTGCACAGAGTGACAGTGAGCTGATATTGCCATCACTGGATGCAAAGGCAAGCATTTGCCCTACCAGATGTTATTTTCTCATTTATGT
>JAOXYA010109483.1:0-10687 GCA_028565675.1 Sorex palustris | reverse complement strand
CATGGCCATTTTGGGATCCTGGGTGTCACAGTAAAATATGGGATCTATGGCACCGGCCATGGAGTGTTCAAGCAGCATGACTAAAGGGCATGACTCCTGGTGGGCACCATAACCGAGTGTGTGTGATTCCTGGTCTTAACAGCAGTAGGTGAGGGAAGGGGAACAATGGAAACAAAGGCAGCTACCATGTTAGAGAGGGTCTGTGCAGCCTCTTGGGAACACAGAGACAGGCAACGGGCAAGTGCTTTACCAGAGACCAACACACTTAATATCAAAACATGAGAGGGTATTCTGGGAACAAGGAGAGCAGAACTGATAAGGAGGAGGTACATATGCCTTTAATCTGCAGGTGAAATAATTATGTTTCTGGAAAAGCTGAGATAATCAACTGAAAGAATACTAGAAAGATCATTTCTTCCCTTACTTGTTAGTTTCACTTGGATTTTTGGTCACACCTGGTAGTGCTCAGGGGTTACTCCCATGCTCTGGGGACATCAGGTGATGGAGGTTGAACGCAGGCCTCCCCCAGGCAAAGCGTTTGCTCAGCCTTCACTTGTGCTGTCTCCTGGCCCTGAGATTTCCAGTTTAGTGCTCAGGGAGCAGCCCGGACACTTCCTTTCAGGGCTTAGTGGCCCCAGGGGCTGTGGATTGAATGGAGGTGCTGTTCCTCATGTCTCATGTGAACCAGGACATGGGAGCTGAGAGATGGTTGCATGTGTGTGCCACTACATGCCCAGAGCGTTGTTGGGTGCAAAGAGATACACACACAATTGCTCTGAGGGTTGGGAGCTAATGACTTCCCCTGAAAGCGTATGAATGAAAGTGGTTTTATTCAGCCCAGTGGACTGGAGAAATCTCTATTTCTCTTGGGGGCTTATGGCCCTTGGAGGAGGATTAATACTTTTCTTAAGAACAAAGTGCAAGGCTGGGAAGGAGAAAGCTTTGGGAAGTCATCTGATCACTGCCCCACCAGTCAGCCCTGGAGAGGCCCAGCTCCAGAGGGAAGGCAGCTGCACCTCTTTGCCCCTTGCAGAATATATTGTGCTGTGAATGGTTTGGGAGACAGAGGCTCCGACACTGAATAAAAACCGGTTGCCAAGTGGCAGGCGTCTGAGCAGAGTGTTTGGTGTTTTCAATAGACTGGAAAGAACAGCTCCGGAGCTCTAGGCAACCAACTCAGCTGGGGTGAGATGCCGAGATGCAGGGGAAAAAAGGAAGCTGTGGCTAGAGAGACGGCATGGGGGTAAGGCACTTGCCTTGCATGTGGCCACTCTGGGGTCTATCTCTGGCATCTGATATGGCCCTCTGAGTGCTGTCAGGAGTGATCCCTGAGCATAGAACCAGCAGCAAACCCTGAGCATCACCAGGTTGACCCCAAAAACCATCAAAAAGGACAGAGCAAAAGAAAGAATATAAGAAAAAACATGGGAGAAAAAGAAAAGCAAGCAAGCAAGCAAGCTAGCTAGCCTCCCGGGCCAGGGGAAGAGGCTCAGTGATAAGGCACAAGCCTTGCATGCCTGAGACCAGGGTTCAATCCCTGGCATTGCAAATAAAATAAAAACAGCACAAATAGGAAGTTCTGAGATGTGACCTGCTGGCACTGGTTCTGTCTCAGACTCTTCCATCTGGAAGTAGCGCGGGCTGGGGGAGAGGTCAGCCCTGAGCACGAGCCAGCACTCTTGGTGCTGCCGAGACAAACCTTTAGGCCTCCAGCCTCTGCTGTATGAATCCAGCCAACAGAGGGATCCCCTCAGAAGCAGATTGTTTCCTGCCAAGCATCAGGACCAGGTGGGTGAGGATCTGACCCATAGAAACCATTAGGATCTTTGTTTATTTCTCCCTTCTGTTCTCTGGGTGGCTGCTGTTGCAATGATGGGGTCACCCTCACTTGCTGGGGTCAGGGATGGGGAGAACATGCTCATGTGTGGCGGGCACACCTCCTCACCAAGAGCTGCGCCCCCTTGGTTGGGTGCACGTTCTGGCTGTAATAGTGCTCCCCCAAGTCTCCCTGGCGCCCACACACAGGCTCGCTTGGGACCACGCTCCCATCTGCCCTGCTTGCAGCTCTTTAACTGTGGTGCTTTCCGGGTTCTCGTCTTCAACTGGGGTGCCTGCACACCCCGGAGAGTGAACACTCTTATGGCTGTGCGGGAGAGTGAACTCAGCCACCTCGGGTTTGCCTGAGCTGTGCGGGTAGATATTTCTGTGTTGCCAGGGCCTGTGAATAAATTTGCATGTAAGTGGATCACAGGAAGAGTATCATGCTAAGTGAAATGAGTCAGAAAGAGAGGGACAGACATAGAATGACTGCACTCATTTGTGGAATAAAAAGTAACAGAATGGGAGATGAACACCCAAGGATAATAGAGATAAGGGGCCAGGAGGATTGCTCCAAGGCTTGAAAGCCGGCCTCACATGCTGGGGTAAAAGGCAGCTGGAATAAAGAAGGGACCACTAAGTGAATGATGCTTGGAGGGCTCACTCGGGATGGGAGATGTGTGTTGAAAGTAGACTATAGACCAAACATATTGGCTACTTAGTATCTGTACTGCAAACCATAACTCCCAAAAGAGAGTGAAAGGGGATGTGCCTGCCACAGAGGCAGGGGAAGGGGGGTGAGGGGAGGATGGGGTTTTGGTGGGAGGGATACTGGGTACATTGGTTGTGGAGAATGGGCACTGGTGGAGGAATGGGTACTCGATCATTGTATGACTGAAAGGTAATCACGAAAGTTTGTAAGTCTGTAATTGTATCTCATGGAGACTCATTAAAAAACTGGGAAAAAAAAGGCTACTTCACAGCACCCCTGCTCTGCACCACTAGAGGGCAGTGGCAACCCCAAATTAAAAAAAATCCAGCACTCCAGGAGAGTTATTTAAGGCCTCCAGGAGAGAGGGCCCCAGGTCTTCTGTCTCCTGGAGGCCTTAAATAACACCCCTCACCACCACGCAACCCCTATTTCTACTCCCCGTTGACAGCCACTTCTCTTCGGCAATCTGAATGAGCTTCGGTTGCATGAGGCATGATCCATGGATTTCAGTGATAGAGCGGTGTGTGAAGGCAGCTAGGGGCACAGGTCCTTTAAAGCATGGGGGCTGGAGAGAGAGTGCGGTGGAGAAGGTGCTTGCCTTGCATGGGTCTGGAGTGCTCTTCCTGAGGTTCGCTGCAGTGCTCAGGCATGGTGCTCAGGCATGTGCATGCCAGATATTCGCTTCCTGGACATGATGCTCATATATCAGTTACAGTGCTCACCGGGGTCAGCCTCTTTGTGTGCTGCTCACACACACAGACATGCACACACACACTTGACTGTGGTATGGCCATCAGCAGCAGGACTCACAGTCAACTACAAATAGTAGAGCTGCCAGGGCCATGCTGAGCACATATGGGACACCCAGGATTTGAACTCATGACCATATGCTTGTAAGGAAGGTGCTCCAAGCCCCTGTGCTAGTTCTCTGGGTCCTGGTCTAGGTATACACTCTTTTGGGGAGGGAGGGAGGGAAAGAATTGGGTCACGCCTGCAGGGCGCAGGGGTTACACTTGGCTCTGTGCTCAGGGATCACTTCTGGTGGTGCTCAAGGGATCATATATGGTAGTAGGGATCCAACTGGCATCAGCTGCATGTGAGGTAAGTGCCTTAACCTCTCTGTTCTCTCCCCAGGCCCAAATACACATCCTTAAGTGACATTTTAAACAGATTTTTTTGGCTTTTGGGGTCACAACAGGCAATGCACAGGGGTTACTCCTGGCTCTGCACTCAGAAATTACTCCTGGTGGTGCTCAGGGGTCCATATGTGATGATGGGAATCAAACCTGGGTCGGCCGCGTGCAAGGCAAATGCCCTACCCGCTACATGATCACTCTAGCTCCCACACTGATTTTTTAAATTGGAGTGATAAGGTTTTACAAGAGTGTATATATCTGTATGACTCCTTTTAGGGTTTTTTTGGGGGGGGAGGGAAGGAGAACACCCACTGGTGCTCAGGGTTTATTCTTGGCTCTGCACTCAGGGATCACTCCTGCAGAAGATTGGGGGACCATATCATGAGCTAGGGATTGAACCTGGGTCAGACACATGAAATTCCAAATTTATTCATGAATACAATGTTTCATTCATTCATTCATGAATACAATATTCATGAACACAATGTTTCAACACCTATCCCTTCACCAGTGTCCACTCCCTCCGCCTGCTCCCCCCACCCTGCCAGCTATTTCCCTCCCACCCGCCCGCCTGTTTCTTATTGTTTTATTAATAATTTATTTCAACAGGCCATAATTTCCTTGGAGAAGATGTTTTACAAGTTTCATTGATTTTATTCCAATGATTTTTTTTTACTATTTAATGGTTTAGTGCTATTGTTTTTGAAAGGAATTTTCTATTCTATCTTGATTTATTACTCTTTATTATTTATATATGATTCATATGCTACTTTTCACATTAACCTTCTTATTGAATTATAACATTTCATACAAACAGTTTGTTGTTGTTGTTTTGGGACCACACACAGTGATGTTCAGGGCTTACTCAGAGATCTGCAGTCAGAGATCATTCCTGGCAGGCTCAGGGGACCATATGGGGTGCCTGTATTGAACCTGAATCAGCTGTGTGCAAGGTGAATGCTCTACCTGCTGTACTACTGCTCCGGCGCCTCAGATTTTTTTTAAAGCATGACACTGTAATTTACAAAGTTGTTCATAATAGAGTTGTTTGGGACATACAATGTTCCAACACCAATCCCACCATCAATGTTGGGGCATAATAATGTTCCCACCATCAATGTCCCCTGTATCCTCTGCACTCTAAACTGTATCCTCTGACACTCCCTAACCTGCCCCTTTGACAGGTATATAACAAAATTATTTCCTATTTCTTGTTCCAACAGAACTTAAAGAAATGGCAAATGGGATTAACAAAACATAAATCAATGGGGGCTGGAGAGATAGCACAGCAGGTAGGGTGTTTGCCTTGCATGCAGCCGACCCGGGTTCAATTCTCAGCATCCCATGTGGTCCCCTGAGCACCGCCAGGTGTAATTCCTGAGTGCAGAGCCAGGAGTAACCCCTGTGCATTGCCGGGTGTGACCCAAAAAGCAAAAAAAAAAAAAAATTAAATAAATAAAAAAACCCATAAATCAGTAAAAGTTGTAGTGATAGGTAGCTCTATGATTTTAACTTACATAAATAAAAAATGTAAATTATTCAATACAATATGGTTATATAATGACCATAAGTAAAATATAAATAAAAATAA
Source organism: Sorex palustris (assembly GCA_028565675.1). Classification (NCBI taxonomy): domain Eukaryota; kingdom Metazoa; phylum Chordata; class Mammalia; order Eulipotyphla; family Soricidae; genus Sorex; species Sorex palustris. Next base: position 5,430 of record JAOXYA010109483.1, on the reverse strand, counting down.
TATAAATCCTTCTCATTTGTATAAGTGTTTCCAAGTCTAGCATCAAAAATATATTGCATAGCGGGTAGGATGTTTGCCTTGCACGTGGCTGACCTGGGTTTGATTCCTTTGCTCCTCTCAGAGAGCCCAGCAAGCTACCGAGAGTATTCCACCCACGTGGCAAAGCCTGGCAAGCTATCCGTGATGTATTCATTCGATATGCCAAAAACAGTAACAACAAGTTTCACAATGGAGATGTTACTTGTGCCCACTCAAGCAAATCAATGAACAACAGGAGGACAGTGCAGTGTTTATTAAATTCGATTTTGTACTTGGATTTTTTTTTGGGGGGGGGGTCACACCTGGCGATGCACAGGGGTTACTCCTGGCTCTGCACTCAGGAATCACCCCTGGCAATGCTCAGGAGAACCGTATGCGATGCTGGGAATCAAACCCGGGTCGGCTGCGTGCAAGGCAAATGCCCTACCCACTGTGCTATCTCTCCAGCCCCTGTACTTGGACCTTAATGGCACTTTTTGACCCTGTGGTTTACAGCAATGCTGCCGAGAGGGCTCCATGCAAACACTTTACTGCCTTTCAGTCCCTCTCTGAAGAAAAACATTTCAAAGAGCAAATACAGTGGTAGGGATTTTTATTTTTTAGTTTAATTTTGGGTGACACCATGGATGCTCAGGGGTTCCTCCTGACTCTGTACTTAGGAATTACTCCTGGTGGTGCTCGGGGGTAGCTTGCCGGGCTCTTTGGGACGGGTGGAGGAATCGAACCCGGCTCGGCCAGGCTGGCTGTGCGCAAGGCAAATACCCTACCACTGTGCTATCGCTCATGGGCTGGAGCGATAGCACAGTGGTAGTGTGTTTGCCTTGTGCATGGCCGACCCAGATTTGATTCCTCCACCCCTCTCAGAGAGCCCAGCAAACTACCGAGAGTATCTTGCCCGCATAGCAAAGCCTGGCAAGCTACCCGTGACATATTCGATACGCCAAACACAGTAACAATAGGTCTCACAACGGAGATGTTACTGGGCCTGCTTGAGCAAATTGATGAACAATGGGAGGACAGTGGTGCCTGGGGGATCACATGGGATTCCAGGATCAAAGCCAGGTTGGTCGCTTGCAAGACAACAAGCCCCCCTGGGATTTTTAGTTTTTGTCAGTTTTTCCTCTCTGGCCCAAGATTAAATTTTGGAATGAGCCTTCCCTTCCAGTCTACTATTTTGTGAACTTATACATCGTGGTTTTCAGACTAAAGGGACACTTCCTCATCTTTGTGGTTCTGCTACCTAAGACATAGTATAGAATGACACTAGGTTCCAGATGAGCAAATGACAGGAGGGTGGTGGAGCACACAGAACCCTTGCTAGGTCCAATGGTCCTAGGCAGTTGTGAGTGTTTCTACTTTGCCTTCAAGGTCACTTTCTTAATGCAAGAGTTGGCTTCCCGCTCTGGGGCTGCTACATAGAAACCTGTAGCAGCAGAGAAAGCCACTCTCTGCCTCAGTGCAACAGGGCGAGGTTGTCAGCCCACAGCTGCTCCTGCAGAACTGGAATAAATAAATACATAAATAAATAAATAAATAAATAACTGGAAAGGGGAGGGAGGGCGCTGCAAGATGGACCTAAAAATACTTCCCTGCCTGAGGAGAGGGGAAGCTGTGTGAAGGTCAGAAGGACGCCTGGGCAGCGGAAGACTAAATAAAGCTGGCAGGGTGACCTCTTGGAGCTGTGTAGCATACATGCCGTGAACCCAGCAGGCCCAGCTTAGGGCGAGAGCCTAGGATAAGTCACAGGAAGAAGTCCTCCTGGCCAGCGACTAGGGTTCAGGGATACCCACCCTCAGTCCTCAGTTTACTGGTGCTTGTATCGGGGGGCTGCAGCCAGTGGAGCTCGGGGGCTGTTTCCTGCTCAGTGCAGCAGTAAGGTAGCTCCTGGCAGTGTTCAGGCCACCACAAGGTACAGGAATCGTACCCAAGCCTCCAGCATGCCATGCAAATGCTTGGGCTCTTAAGCCATCCACTGCTGCCCCCAATGACTCTTAGAATAGCTTTGGCACATTTGGATGAGAAACCTCTTTCATTCACGCTGCTCTTTGGACCTGAGTTGCTTGCCAAGGAGCAGGAGTGGAAATAGCTCATTCCATTCCCCTGGTCATGAGTTCCTGATTTAGAACAAGCAAAGACACCCCACCGAGGTGCCCTTCTCTGCAGGTGGGGCACACTGCCCAAGGACAGACTCCACAGGGCAGGGGCCTCACTGAGCAGTGGTTCCTGGGCTTGGGCCACCTTAGCTGAACTAGTTTAGTGGATTTGGGGAAAGAAGCACCTGGGGAATTACTGGTTTTGGCATACCGAATACACAACAGAATCAAAAGAGCTATGCTTGGAGTATCACGTTTCACTCAAATGAGAGAAAGAATCCGGAGTTCTGACCTCCATCGACGATCAAGAATCAGGGACGCTGTCTCGTTTGCCAAGGTATTAAAAATCAGATGGGCTGGTCACGTAATGAGATTTGGAGACGACCGCTGGACTAGAGCCGTTACCTACTGGATTCCATGGGACATCAAAAGACTGCGTGGCCGCCCAGCTACCAGATGGTCAGACTTCTTCATCAAAATCCTGAACAATCAGTTTAAGGCTCTTCGTGTTCCTAGAACGAACAGACGCCATCGAGCTACACTAGCATGCAACAGGGACAAATGGAGACATTATTGGTGCCCGCTCGAGCAAATCAATGATTAATGGGAAGTCAAGTGATCAAGTGAATCACCTGGGGTTGTACCAATAGAGTACAGTGGGTAGGGTGCTTGCCATGCATGTGCCCAACCTGGGTTTGAATCCCCCGTACTCCATAACGTCTCCTGAGCCTGCCAAGAGTAATTCCTGAGTGCAGAGCCAGGAGAAAGACCTGAATATCACCAGGTGTGGCCCCAAAATCAAATAAATAAATAAGCACCAAAGGGGCCAGATAGATAGTACAGCAGGTAGGGCACTTGCCTTGCCTTATATGTGGCTGACCAGGGTTTGACCCCTGGCAGCCATATGGTCCACCCAGAGTGATCCCTAAGTACACAGCCAAGGGTATGTCCTGAGCACCACTGGGTGTGGCTCCAAAAAAAAGCATCAAAAGGCTAGGGTATAGTGCAGCAATACAGTATTTGCTTTGTAAGTGCAAGGTCCTGGGTTCCATCCCTGTTACCATACACAAAAAGTAAAGTTGGGGCTGGGGCAATTGTTTAAAGGGTGAGTGCCCATGCTTTGCTTATAGGAGGGCCAGACTCAATTCTCAGCATTGTATGGTAATACGATGGCACCCAGGCACCACCAGAAACAACCCCTGAGTTTCTTAACCCCTCTACTATCTCTTCAGCCCTGGTTTCTGGAATCTAGTTGTGTCCCCAACTCTGTGATTATGTATTTATTTTTTAGGGCTATTGTAGTACCCAGGGCTGGGCACATGCAAGATCTATTTGTGCTCTACCACTTAAGCAACACTCCTGGCTCTCTGTGATCATTTGAAAATCGAAATGGTAGAATTCCATGGTTTCCTCTTTCTCCCCCTTATTCTGTTTTTTTGGGCCACACCTGCTGACTTCTGGCTCTGCAGTGCTCAGGAGACCACAGGCGGTATTGGGGATCGAACCTGAATCAGGTCCACGCAAGGCAAGTGCCTTAACCCCTCTGCTATCTCTTTGGCCCCTAGAACTCCATGATCTTAATTTCTGAGCCTCTGAAATTACTGATGTGAAAATTCTGACGTCTGGGTCTAGCACCATGGCCTATTGTTCTACTAGTTCATCCCATAACAGTCTGGCATCTGGAGGCTGTCAGGGGAGATGAGAAGGAACTGGCAAGGAAGGGCTAGAGAGGGGCGAGAGGAAGGGAGCTGAGGGCACTGACGGCCCACAACAGAGAAAGCCAACCCCACATTTCAGTCTGAAAACTATGTATTCAGGCACAAATGCAGTAACACACAGGGTGCCACAATGGTTCATAATGCCAATCTCCTCTGAGGACACAGAAATCCAGTGAAGGCAAGTCAGGGAAACATCCCAATCCAGCACCAGGGTCGGGGGGGTAAGTCACTGGGTGGTCACAGTTCCATCATGTTTACTTTCTTTGTCAGCTCAGCTTCAATGGAATCCTAAAGAAAAAAAGAAACGCCATAAATACCACAGATGAGGACATAAAACTGGTACCAACTTGTAGTGTGATGTCAGGCCCAAAGGGCTGGAGAGATAGAACAGGGGATAAGGCACAGGCCTTGCCTCCTGCCAACCCTGGTTTGAATCCCTGGTACCACACACGAGTCTCCTGAGCGCTACCAGGGTTTATGCCTGAGCCCAGAGGCAGGAACAGTACAGAAAAACAAGACTGAGGGGCTAGGGTGATAGTACAGCAACGGGAAATGCTGTTGCTTTGCATGAGGTCAATTCGGGTTCAACCCTGGGCACGCGTTTGGTCCCTCAGGCACATCTGAGCGTAGTCAGGAGTAAAATCTGGGCACAGCTGGGTGTGGTTCCAAAACAAAAATAAGACAAAGAAAGGAACAAAAGAGAAAAAATCGTTAAAAACAAAATTCGTTAGCAACCATCAGGAACATCTAACAGGCTTTTAGACATCGCCCTGCTCTCTCATCTTTTCCTTTACTTCACACGGGCCTCGCCACGGCCTCAGACTCCCGATCATGTGCCCACCTGCAACCTGCCATGGCATCCCGGTGCGGGCAGGACCACGCAGGCTCTTCCGACCCATGCAAGGGAAGCCGCCTGATGCTCCGTCACCTTCTCTGCCATCCCCGCTCTCCTCCTGACTTCTCACTAGACTACATGGGCCAATTTGCTGCTTCTACATCTCCTCCTCCCTGCAGCCCACCCTGTACACTGACTGCAGAACACTCCCTTCTCCAAAGGAATCAGGCCAGTCAGGAAGCAGGGGCTGGGCCGGAGAGAGAGCACAGCAGTGAGAGCACTGGCCTTGCATGTAGCCGACCCCGGCTCCTTCCCTGGCATCCCATATGGTCCCCCAAGCCCACCAGCAGTGATCCCTAAGTGCTGAGCCAGGAGTTACCTCTGAGCATAGCTAGGTGTAGCTCCAAAACAAAAACAAACACCCCCCCCCCAAAAAAAAGCATAGTTTTGACTATACTTCCTTTTATTTATTTATTTTGGTTTTGGGGGCAAACCCAGCACTGTTCAGGCTTCACTCCTGGTGGAGCTCAGGGGATCATATCAGGTGCCAGGGATCAAATCTGGCCTTACCCACTCTATTGTCTGACCCCAATTCCTCTTTCTCATCACAGAAAATCTAAGCAGAAGATTAAAGAGATGATGCGCTGCACTGTAGCACTGTCCTTCCGTTGTTCATCGATTTGCTCGAGCAGGCCCAGTAACGTCTCCATTGTGAGACTTGTTACTGTGTTTGGCATATCAAATA
>JAOXYA010109473.1:0-10687 GCA_028565675.1 Sorex palustris | reverse complement strand
ACCGCCAGGAGTAACTTCTGAGTGCAGAGCCAGGAGTAACCCCTGTGCATCGCCAGGTGTGACCCAAAAAGCAAAAATAAATAAATAAGTAAATAAAAGCAGTATCTGGGCACTTTCTCCCATTTTCATTCATGAAGAATGAAAAGAAACTCTGCTGCTCATTCCTGGCAGTGCTCAGGGATGATTTCTGGGGTGGCGGGGATCAAACCCAGACAGGCCGTGTGCAAGCACCTCACCCACTGTGCTGTCTCTCCAGCCCCCAGGCAAGAATCCTTACGGGCCATGGTTCCGCTCAGAAAAACATTCTCATTTACAACTTTTCCTTTGCTTTTTGTCAGAGACCAAACCCAGGGGCCACACGCATAAAGCACACCCTTGGCCCGTGAGCTGGCACCAGGAAACCGACTTCTGAAAAATTACATTACGTCCCGATTAAGACTTTAATGAATGTACAGAGAAGTGTGTACAGCAACACGGAAGATCATTCATACCACAATGTTAAAACAACAACAAAACACCCTTGAAGTTACAGGCATACCCTACTTTGCTGACCCACATGAAACGAGGTATAACTACAGATGTCCTTCCTGGGGGCCAGTGGCAGCAGTGGCCCCGCATGCCCCAGCACACGGGTCCTGGCGAGGTCAAGGAAACGGCTCGGGTCCCAGCGGGCAGCAGCCTCGCGTTCCTCTCTCCAGCCCTGGGCTCAGAAGTGGCGGCTGATTGGAAACACGAGGCGCCCCCGATACGTGACCACGGGGCGGGCGCAAAAGGGAGAAAAGAAACTCTGGGACTACACAAACGGGCCGGTCCCAGCCAGCAAGGGCAGACTTGGAAGAAAAGCCTCAAGTCGGCCTCCAGAGGGGCTCTGCTCACGCGGGGACACAAGCCACCCGCAGCCGCCACGCGCCAGACACATAGCCGGTCTGACCGAGACGCACCCAGAGCATCAACTACAACCCAGACTAAAAAATCTGGTCACCCCAGTAAAAGCTTACTATCTTGTTCCCAGAGTCTTCGTACTGAGTCTGTATTAAAATGGTCACAATTTGGACAGAATAAAAGTAAATGCTTTATTCAAGTTAATCAGCCCGATCAGCTTTTGCTTTTTTGGGGAGGAGAGGGGCCCTGACCTAGGGGTGCTCAAAACTTATTCCTGGCTCTGCCCTCAAGGATCACTCCCGGCAGGTTCTGGGGATCATACGTGGTACCAGGGATCGAGCCTGGGTCACTGCATGAAAGATAGGTGCCCTACCCGTTGTACTATCTCTTCAGTCCCTGCTTTTGCTCTGTGAAAGAAGCTGATTCATATGGCAGCCACACCCAGGGGTAGGGGCCTGACGATGTTATACTGGAGGCCTACTGGTGCTTAAGGGGCCACTAGAGCGGCCCGGGGTGCTAGGGACCGAAGACAGCCTCAGGCATGCTGAGCATGTGCCCTCCCCCTGGGCCATCTCCCCGGCGCTGGCAACTGCTTTCACACGGCCTCATATGGTCCCCGAGTCAGCCTGGAGTGAGCCCTGAGCGTAGGTAGAGCCAGGTGCACCCCTCAAATAAAGATGGGGAGTAAATATCTGAAAAGCCCCTTCCCCTGGGGGCTCCTGGTCCTAGGACAAAGCCCTGCAGAGCAGAGGACAGCTGACCATGTCCCCTCACACAAAACCAGGATCCCACACTGAGAAATCTTGTGCCTGGAAAGAACAGAAAAAGGGAGCGAAGACCCAAAGACCCCGGGTGATGGAGGGGCGTCCTCGGCAGGCACAGGGAGAGAGTCAGAGCCGAGCGAGCCTTCGAGGCGGCAGCTACGCCCACCAGTGCCGAGGTGGCCCGTGCAGGGAGTGGGCTCGGACAGAAAGCGTTTTCTCTCTCTCCGGCAGAGCTTGCACACAAGGTGGGTCTGCTGGCACGTTCGCTCAGGGGGCCCACGTGTTTCCTTTCGAGAGTTCCAACTAAAAGAGCCTTTTCTTTTGAATCTCCACGGACACCGCAGCCGCGCGGGGGTCGGGCTGCAGCCCGGAGAAGCTGGGGCCTGCGCTCGCGGGAGGGGGAGCTGTTGGCTTCCGCGGGAATTCCTTGAGGTCCGGGGCTTGGCTGCGTCTGCCTGAGGTGCGGGGTGACGGAAAGCAACATACAGAGAGCTTTTCAGACAGTATTAAAGAGAGCTGCACAAGCCAACGCCAGGCATCTGGTGCCAATCAAGAAAACAGCAGTCACTGATGAAGCAGCCGCCATCGGGGAACAGAGCCAGGCCAGCACCACGGCTGGGGATGGACGGAGGCCCCTGGACACCAGCGCCCCAGGGCCTCCCAGGTCCCTCAGGGCCTCAGCTGTGACACAGGCCCCAGAACGAGGTCACAAGAAAAGACGCACGCACTCACTACTCAACAGAGAACAGGCATCGACACAGCTCATGCGTGTGCAAGTGTGTGTGTGTGTGTGTGTGATGTGTCTAAGTATATGTACATGTGTGCATATCTGCATGTCTGCATTTGTGTACAAACGTGCATGTGTCTGGGTGTTGTGTATATGTGTGCGTGCACATGTGTGCACGTGTGTGCATGAGCGTTTGTACACATGTGTGCACGAGTGCATGTGTGTATGTATGTGTCTGTGCATGTGCACGTGTGCTGGAAGCACAGGTTGAGAGGACATCCACAGTTCAGAGGTTCCACCACGAGGGAATAGACCGGGGGGGGCGGGGGGGGGACACACAGACAGTGTTTCTGGGTAGAGCGGCATGAGGGAAGCAAAGCAGGACCAGAAACGACCCGGGGTGGAAGGACTCACTGCCAGGCAAGTCTGGTCACAGCCCTCCATGGCATGATTCCTCTCCAAGGACACATCCAGAAAGCTGATTCGCGGCTGCCAGGGGCCAGGAATGGCAGGAGCAATTTTACTGGAGTGATGGGGAACTCCGACATAGAGGTGGACAGTCTTCTCTTTAACCATTAACCTGTTTTCTCTTATTTATGGGATGAGAAAATCACACCCAGCGGTGCTCTGGGGTCACTCCTGGCTCTGAATGCAGGAATTACTCCTGGTAATGCTCAAGGGACCATACGGGATGCCAGGGATCAAATCTGGGTCAGCCACATATGAGGCAAACCCTCTGTACTATCACTCCAGCCCCCGCTGGACACTTTTCTCAAAGGCAGTAGATTAGAGAAGGCCTCCAGGAGGTGGCATCTGGGAGAACTGGAAAGGGATGGGGGCGCCAGCCACAAGAGCATGTGAGGAGTGTCTGGGGGGGGGACCCCGGGGGGAGGGGGAGGGCAGGGGCCAGAATCTAGGCCAGAGGCCAGAGGGCACGAGGGTGAGGCATGACAAAGAGATCTGGGACCACACGGGCTTCCGAGAGGAGAGGAGACACACAGAGATCAGGTGTGGAAGTAACAGGAAGGGAAGGACCCACACCCCCACTGAGGGCCCCAAGAGGGCTTACAGTATCTGCTGCCAGTTCCAGAGTCTTGGAGCAAGACCAGGTGGACACAGGAAGATGCACTGGGTCATCTCCGCCTTCTGGCAGCAGAGAAGTGATGGCGATTTGGGGCTGGGTGCTGGGAGCAGTGACCATTAAACTATGGTGCTCCCGTACCCCCAAATGAGACTGCGGCCAGACGACAGTCCCACTCTGGAGTCAGGGATGTCACTCGGTGGTAGGATGCAAGTTTTATATGGGTGAAGCCCTAAGTTCAATTCCTACACCACACACACACACACGCACACACACACACACACACACACACACACACACAAATACCTGTTGAGATGGAGAAAATTGGGTGAAATAAGAGGCAAAATTACAAAGCAATACGCATGGGGGGGGGAGTTTTATGTACACATGTGTGATTTATATACCCAAAAAAAAGGTGTGATGGCATAATATCACAAAATACTCACAGAACCAGCTCAGAATAACAGAAACCCATGCGACTCTCTTGTCCTTCCCCCGAAAGCAAATTTTGCAGAGTTTATGGGCAAAGGCCCTGGGTTCAGTCCCCACAGAGACGCCACCTACAGGAGTGACCTTGCACAAAGACCCTGCCTGACCTTGGCCAGCCTGTCCTCACCAAGGGGAGAAGCTGTACCATCCACCTCAAAGTTATGCAGAGGGCCAGAGCAACAGGACAGCAGGCAGGGCCCTTGCCCTGCACACGGCCGACCCAGGTCCAACCCCTGGTGTTCCATATGATCCCTGAGCACTGCCTGGAGTACTTCTTGAGTGAAGAGCCAGGAGTAACCCCTGAGCACTACTGGGTGTGACCACCTCCCCACCCCCCCCCCAAAAGAAAGCTCTGCAGAAAGGCTGAACCTGTTTAAAACATGGATTGAGGAGCTGAACAGTGGCCTGATACAGACTAAGCACTCGCAACGCTTCTCTTCCAAAAGTGTTAAAATAACAACAGCTAGGCGGGGGGAGGAGGGGCAAGGGGGGAATCACATTTTCAGTTTTAGGAACCTGTGTTTCTTTTAGAATCAGAAAGAAATAACCTCCAGTTTGGGGACCAGGAGGAAGCATCTCAGCAATGTCCTGGCAGCGTCCCCCAAGAGAGAAGTCGCCAGGGCCAGAGTCTACCCAGTTCGGGGCAGTCCCCAAGTGGCCGTGGACAGGCTGCCCGTCTCCCTCTCCCGGCTGTCACTTGCCTGCCGTCACAACGCCAGCTCACAGGAACTCAAAATTGGTTTTGACTTCTGCCTCTTGCCCGCCCGCTCCTCAGCTGAAGACACAGTGAACAATTTTTTTTTTGAGCAATTTCTCAAATTTAAATTTTACATTACTTTTAACTGAAGTGTAATTTAAAAAAAAAATGTTCTCTTCTCCCTGTCTCAAGTGCCAGGGACTAGCAGGGTTATTTATCTTTCAGTTGAAAAACTGGAAAAACAGCAGCGTGTTGACTTTAAATAAATGCATGCACTGTCCTCCGGCCAGCCCCCCCCCACCCCGACACGCCCAGCAACGCCCCCAGAACCCTCCGTTGTAGGAGGGCGCAGTGGGGGCCTCCCGGGGACCAGCCTATCTGTTCCAGGCATGGAGCATGCATGACAGCCTTCACTTAGAAGACGCCGAAATAAACAGAGACTATTTGCTTTCTTTTCCTTTTTTCCCCCCTTAAATCTGGGAGACACACATGGGCAAATAAAGACACACACAGACAGCAACTGGCAGGGGCGGGGGTTGGGGGGGTTAGGGCCTACCCCGAGGCACGCCATGACACACAATGGGGCACACTGTTGGGGCAGCAGCTCTAAGCCCGTCCAGGCCCGCAGGAGCAGAGAAGGGGAAGGCACGGGGCCGAGGGGGTCAAGGGGGCCGGGGGTGGGGGGAGGCACCCCACACGAAGACACACAGCCAGTCGTACTGTCTGTGTGTGCATAGGCAGGGATGGACACACAGTCGACCGGGGAACACGAGGGTGTGAGAGCTGGGAACGCTCTGAGAGAGAGAAGCGAGAGGAAACGGGTTTCGCCTGGTGAGCAGACGCCCCGCAGACAGCCATGGGCGCCTGTGAGACGGTTAGGAAAGGAACGGCCAGACCCCGGCTGGTGCTTGGCCAAGTCCCAAGCCATGAAAAGGGCGGGATGCGCGGCCGGAGGAATGCACAGCAGGCCCGGGTTCCATCCCCGGCACCCCAAGTGTGGAGCCAGGAGGAGGCCGTGAGCACACAAGCAGCCTCGAGCAGGGAACTGTCTTGCTCGCCCTTTCCCACTCACCGTTCCTAACACAGTTCCTGATTCCTGCTTCACCCTCACTGTTTCTAACAGCCCCTTCCCCACCCCCGCCACACACACACACAGCAGACAGCTTGGGGGAGGGGGGCAAAGCCTGAGGGTGCTGAGCCCCACCCCGGGGATCCCCATCCCTCCTGGAGGTTGACAGAAGGCCTGAGGATTTCCTTTTAAATATGCTTCCCAGGGGTGCCGAGGGATCCCACTTTGAGAGCCACTCACTATTGGCGAGGAGTCCAAAGGCCGAGGGTGCTAACTCCCTTTCCCATGAAGCAAATGCCCTCTCCATCCTGGATTATGGAATTGGACAAAAACACTCCAGGGGGTGGCCCGGGAGACACTACAGGAGTGCAGACCCCTGCACACCCACACCGTGTAATCCCCTAAGTATCACCAGGGATAGTCCTGATGGCCCCCAAGCCCAGCTGGAGGGGCCCTGGTGGCCCCAGCAACTGCAGAGCTGAGTAGCCTCCAGGGGCCTTGCATGAACCACCAGCCTGCTGGGTGGGCGCTTGACTGGAGAGGCCCCTGGGTGTCCTGAGCACTGCCCGGGAGACCCCACTCACCCACCCAAACTGTACGAGGAGACATGTTAAAGGGATACTAGAAACAACTTGAAGACACACACACACACATATTGGCCAGACGAGGGTAACCTTAAGCAGTAATAAATCACGTCCCTGAATATCAAACAAGAATCTACATGGTGCCACAGACGGATGGGGCTGATTTATAGGCTCTCATTAAGGACACACTCTTCTCTGCAGCCCGCAAAGTGAACAAACGAAGGAGGAATGTTGGAACTGGGGAGAAACCTGCAGCCACCAGGATAATAAAAGATTCACACAGAAAAAGAAAAGTATTAGTGAGTAGGTCGGGGCTGGAGCAATGGTACAGTGGGGAGGGTGTTTGCCTTGTACGTAGCCGACGTGGGTTCAATCCCCAGCATCCCATATGGTCCCCAGGCACCTCCTGGAGTGATTTCTGAGTACAGAGCCAGGAGTAACCCTGAGCATCACTGCGTGTAACCCAAAAGCAAACAAATAAAAGAACTAGTAGGTCAGGTATAAGGAAGGACAAAAACAGTTCCCTATTTGCGGAGCGCCCACATTTCTCACCATCCATGACTTTTGCACTTGAAAAACAAGAACAGCAACTGTCTCTGAGGAGGCCCAGTGGACAGCACCATGCCCAAATGACCAAGGGTACCAGTGCCACGCAACAGGGCCCCAGTACCACTCACAAGCACAAGGTGGTGAGTTCAACCCACAAGGCACCCACAGCAGTAAGCACAGTCCCTCTGCTGCCTGAGACCCCCAAACCTGCAACAGAGGAAGTCTCCAGAGGCCCCCAGCCGGCTGTGGGCCAGCGCAAATACAGCGTGTGACCCCCAGGCTCCACAACCAGGAAGTGCAAGAGCATCAAAACAAAAGGTCATGCCCCCGCAGTCCCCCACCCCCGGCCCTCCAGAGCCCAAGGGAAGTACCTGTCACCAAAGCAGACACACACACACACACACACACACACACACACACACAAAATGAGGAATGACGGTGACCACCATGAAGACAGGGAATGGAGCTCAGAAGCAGATCTATGGACTGCAAGTGTGAGGTCCTGGGTTCTGCCCCAGCAGCCCAGGGGAAAGAAACCGTTCACCTCACCAATAACCAAACATGCTGGCCCATGTGCTCCTGGGACCCCACATGAATTCTGAGGCACCCTGTCGGACACGTACACCTCAAACCCACTCAGGAGGAAATCAGCAGGCAAAGCCTATGTGGGTGCCTTCCAAGGCTGATGTGTACTTTTCAACAACGACAGTGCCACAAAATTAATAGGCCGGGGCTGAAGAACTGATCCCAGATTTGGGAGGACTTGACCGCAAAAAGCAAGGCATACTTTCTTTTCCTGGTTTTGGGGCCACACCCAGTGGCTTACTCCTGGCTCGGAGCTAAGGGACCACTCCTGGGAGGGGTACTATATGGGGTGTGGGGATCAAGCCCCAGTCGACCACATGCATGCAAGGCAAGCACCCTACTTGCTGTACTTTTGATCCAGCCCAGTAAGGCATACTCATACTCTTGCATGGAATCCTGGGTCAGAGGAGAAAATTCATTCTAAGTGCATTATTGCAATGAATGGGAAATCTAAATTAGATATTAATATTCCAAATATTTTAAGTTCTTGATTTGTGAGACTAAAGTCAAAAAAGAAAACACTAACAGTCAGTGAATAGAGCTCAGAGGGAGAGCAAGTGCTCGCATGTGTAGGTTTGATCTCTGGCGCACACAAAAATTAGACATACATACATAAATGTGTATATGTATACAAATGCAGTTGGGTAACAAGCATAATGGAGATCTTTGTCCTAGTCTTGTAATTTTTCTCTAAAATTGAAATTCGGGGGGGGGGGTTGGGAGCCACACCCAGCAGTGCTCAGGGATCAGTCCTGGCGTAGCTCAAGGACCATAAGGGATCTAACTGCTAGAGATCAAACCCAGGCCGACTGGTACAAAACAAGAGCCTTACTCACTGCACTATCTCTCTGGCCCCAACAAATGACTTTAAAATAAAGAAATCAGGGACCTGTGCCCTGAGCAATAGCACAGCAGGGAGGGCACTTGCCTCTCTCACAATCAATTGTGTTCAATCTTCAGCATCCCGGGGCCCCTGAGCACAGAGCCAGGAGTAAGCCCTAAGCACTGATGGGTGTGGCAGAAGAGGAAGAGGAAGTAGCAGCTGGGATGACGCAAGGGCCAAAGCACCCATCTGCAAGCCTGAGGTCGCGAGTCTGACCCCAGTGCCACCCATATGCACCAAATACATGCCAGCAGCTCTGTTTGGGAGCCGTGGCACCACCAGCATAGGTGATCTCCAGCATACCATGGCCAGGCCTGTGCCCACACCGCTGAGAAAGTGTGCTGCCTCCAGCGAGAACGCGTGTGAGTGCCCCAACCCCAGCCAGTGCCCGACCCCCAAGCGAGCACGAGACTCTCAGCCATGGCACCTTGGCAAGCACGAAGGGAAGGCGAAGTGAGCCCCACACCACAGCACCACGGAGGGTAGCATCCTGCTGATTGTCTAGTCTAGCTCGAGCTACACTGCCCCCTCGAAGACCACGGCAGGGCGGCTGCAGGCAAGGAGAACTACGAGAGCAAGCACAGGGCAGGGCACTGTCCCCAGCCCAGGGAGAGAGGTCCATCACGTGGGGTAGCATCTGCCAGAGGGACAGCAGCCATCAGGACGCCTCCCCTTATAGGAAGGTCTTCAAAGCTTGAAAGTCAACCTCACCCCCGGTTTCCATGCGGAGGCAAGTGGGCCGTACCCCAGGAGCCCCCCACCACTTCGGGTGGAGGCCTTGGGCGGCCCAGGACGCAGCTGTGTGACTGCCGCCAAGCCCTCAGCCACGGCGGCCACACCAGGGCCACTCTCAGTCAGGTTTGCCAGACCGTGTCCAAGTCCGTCCAGCTCTGTCGGCCAGCCCAGGCTTGCTCTTTAGGGAAGCAGCCGCCCCCCCCAGCCCCCCGATACCCCACGTTTTCCATGAGATTCCAATCTCAGAGGCCTCACAACCCAACCCAAAGTTGCTAAAGCTGAAGCCAGCCAGAGCGGCAGGTCCTCTAGGCACGGACTAACAACACGCCCCCAGCACAGAAACCCCGCCCTGAACCACCCGTGTGTAACAATCCAAGACGAGGCCAAGACACATGCCAAGGCTCAAGGGTCGTTGCTTGGGGCTGGAGCGATAGCACAGCGGGTAGGGTGTTTGCCTTGCACGTGGCCAACCCAGGCTCGATCCCCAGCATCCCATATGGTCCCCTGAGCACCGCCAGGAGTGATTCCTAAGTGCAGAGCCAGGATTAACCCCTGAGCATCGCTGGATGTGACACCCCCCCCCCCAAAAAAAAAGGATCACTGCTAGGAAACAGCCTGAGAGTCTTCAGGAGAGCCTAGTAGCCGTCCACTGAGTGGCCACCCTGCAGACATGCGCTCAAGGGGCCTCAGATACGGGCGGCAGAGAATGTTCTTTGCAGCTCTGAACAGGAGGGCCAGCAAGGGGCACAGCCCCAGCGCCCACCCAGAAAAGACCAACTGTGTTGGAGCTAGAGTGATAGCACAGCAGATAGGGCATTTGCCTTGCACACGGCCGACCCGGGTTTGATTCCCAGCATCCCATGTGGTCCCCTGAGCACCGCCAGGTGTAATTCCTGAGGGCAGAGCCAGGAGTAATACCTGAGCATTGCCGGGTGTGACCCAAAAAGCGAAGAAAAAAAAAAAGAAAGAAAGAAAGAAAGAAAAGACCAACTGTGGCAGATTAATAAGAGGCCTCTCCATGCACCAATAAAAAAACCCAACTCCTGTTCCACGGGAACCACGGGCAATCTCAAGCCTCCACAGTGAGCCAGGGATACTCACACTGCACAATTTCACTGCGTGAAGCCCCAGAAGACACCAAACTCACACTGGCGATTGAAGCTGAACTAAGAAGGGATACTAGAAGGGACTAGAATGAGCATGCGGAACATTCTGGAAGGGACCAGAAGGAGGCTGGGGGACATTCTGGAAGGGACCAGAAGGAGCCTGGGAACATTCTGGAAGGGACCAAAACAAGCCTGGGGACATTCCGAAAGAAATCAGAAGGAGTTTGGAAACATTCTGAAAGGGACCAGAAGGAGCCTAGAGAATGTTCTGGGGCCCTACAAATTTTCTACATATTGAGTTGAGTAGTGATTACAGAGATATGAACAGTTACAATTCTTCACCAAGCTATATCATATCTGTGCATTTTAATTCAAAAGAGAAAAAGTTCAGTGTCTAGGGGTGAAAAATCAAAGTTACGGTCAAACATAATTCAGTTTTCATAATCCAACAAGTAAAGTAAAGTAAAGTAAAGGCTCTCCCGTTGATCATCGATTTGCTCGAGCGGGCCCAGTAACGTCTCCATTGGAGACTTTGT
>JAOXYA010109463.1:0-10687 GCA_028565675.1 Sorex palustris | reverse complement strand
TACTCTCTCTCTCTCTCTCTCTCTCTCTCTCTCTCTCTCTCTCTCTCTCTCTCTCTCACCCCCCTCCCCTTCAAAATCTCCATATAAAATTCGTTTTACTTTAAAAAAAATAAATGACCCTGCCAAAACACCCCCACTGCATCCTCTGTCCCTGCAGTGCACTGGGGGCGTGTAAGGGTCAAGAGCTTTGAGTGAGGAAGGAGGTGGGATTGGCGTATGGGACTCCAGGCAGGGCTTGTTCCCCAGAGAAGGTTTGGGGGCACTATGTGCCTCAGGGAGGGAACAGGGGGACAAGGAAGGGAATTCATCTGAGCCCAGAGAACCCCAGCTGGCCCCGGGGAGGATGCAGCTTTGATGGAGGTGGAGGAGGAGATACTGGTGCCCCCGGGGCTCTTCTGGCAGGCTCTCACACTCACGCTGGGGTTGTTTTTTTTAGAATTTTGGGCGTTGAGGCCTTTGAGAATCTTAGCAAGGTGAGAACTTTTAGGGCCTTTAGAAGTCTGAAGAACTTCAAACTTGCAGATGTTTTAAAATCTGTAAGATCTAGAGAACTGGGGACTCCTCGGACCCTCTTCTGGATTTTTTTTTTTGCTTTTTGGGGGCCATACCTGGTGGTGCCCAGGGCTTACTCCTGGCTCTGCACTCAGGGATCACTCCTGATGGAGTTGGGTAACCAGATGGAGTGCTGGGGATCGAACGCAGGTTGGCGGTATGCAAGGTAAAGACCATGCCCGCTAACTATTATGTTCCAGTCCCTGGAATGTTGAATGATTTATACGTGGGGCTCCCTTGAACACGGAGCGGAAGAAGCCCCTTGGGAGCAGAGATAATTCTCACCCCCACACTGGCCTGTTCTCCCCCAGGCCCTCAGCCCCGTCTTTCCAACACTCAGATCACACGTAGTTGGCATTTCAGATGACAAATATCACATTGTCTTGATGATTTGTTGATGTTGGTGAGATGGGTTTTTGAGGATTCCAAATTTCTCTTATTTTTCGTTGATTATCACCCAGGTAGTTATACTTTGATAGTGTTAAACTTTACAGTAGATTCCAGATTTCTTTTTTAATGTATGCTGCTCTCTGTGCTTCTGGTCATGGAGTCCATAGTGTTAGCACCGCGATCATCTGTGTTTACAGGTGGGGATGTGGAGGCCCTGATGACCAGAGCTTGTCCTGGCTTCTACAGTGACTCAGTTCCCACCTGGGCTTCCTGGATCTAGGATCTGAACTGCACCCACTCTCCCCTCACCTCACCCCTGCACCCTTCTTTCCAGCTGCTGTCCCTTCCGTCCACCAGCTGCTGAGGAGTGAGAGATTAAATCCGGGGCCACCATTGACTAAATCTAATCTCCAGCCTTTTTCCCTTCTCTAGAGGTGAGGGACAAGGAGCCTCCTTATTTCTTTATGCCAAACACTTTTCAGCCAGTGAGCATCTTTAAGATTGGCTATTCTTTTTTGGGGGGTGGGGGTCACAGCTGGCGATGCACAGGGGTTACTCCTGGCTCTGCACTGGAAATTACTCCTGGTGGTGCTTGGGATGCTGGGAATCGAACCGGCATTGGTCATTTGCAAGGCAAACACCCTACCCGCTGTGCTATCACTCCAGCCCCAAGACTGTCTATTCTTGAGGCAAGCATGCATGTGGCCAGAGCAAAGGTGGTCACAGAGCCATGTGTGGTGGGCCAGGTAGGAGCTGCAGATGCACAGGTATGAGAAGGGGCTGCTTGCATAGGGGACTTAGACAGCAAGAATCTCTTCCCCCGAGTCCTGGCTTCTCTGCTTCTTCCAGCTCACCTTCTCTTTGCATTCAGGAGAAAACAATTGCTTACAGGAGGGGGTGCAGTGCAGTGCAGGGTCCCAGACTTCCTCAGAGGACACCCCCTTTTATACACCCATCAGCAATAAAGTGTGGGTGGGATTTAAGTTCTCCAGCTTCACACCCACACTGCCTGTTTTTCTCCTTCCTTTTGTAAAAATCGGGGCCTTCCTCAGGCAAGTGAAGTGGTATCTCACTGTGGTCTTTTGCTTTTTGGGTCATACCCGGCAATGCACAGGGGTTACTCTTTGTTCTGCACTCGAGAATTACTCCTGGCAGTGCTCAGGGGACCATATGGATGCTGGAAATAGAACCTGGGTCGGCCGCGTGCAAGGCAAACACTCTACCCGCTGTGCTATTGCTCCAACCCCTCACTGTGGTTTTTTGGATTTGCATTACCCTAATGACTAATGATGGACGGTATGAAGATGCTTTTAATTTGTGATTTTAGAGGCCTGTAAATTCCATTGTAGATGACTGTAATATAATTTTAATGGGCTCTTAGAGACCACTCGAGTTGTTACTCTGTTTTGAATATGCTCAGAGATACTCTAACCAGTCATCGCCCTCTAAACCACATTGATTTGTTACAACAACTGTCTACAGCGCATGCTGCCCTGTTGTAGGTGCTGGTGCTGAGGGAGGCAGAGCCAGGTCTGTCCAGTGGGAGGTCCTGTCCTTCCCCCGTGGGTTGCAGCCCCGGGTCAGGAGAAGCTGAGGTGTCAGGCTCCATATTTGGACAGCAGCTGTGGTCTGGAGGGCTGAGCTGGGTCATTGAGGAGGGGATTTGCCAGAAAATGGCAGGGAAGACTTAAGTGGAGACTTAATACAAAACTTCAGAGAAGGAAGATTTCATCCTTTGTGGTCCCCTGAGCACTGCCAAGAGTAATTCCTGAGTGCAGAGCCAGGAGTAAGTCCTGAGCATCACTGGGTGTGACCCAAAAAGAAAAAAAAATCACAGGAATTTGGGGCTGAAATAATAGTACAGTGAGTAGGGCATTTTTCTTGCATGCAGCTGACCCAAGTTCACTCCCCAACATCCCATATGGTCTCCCAAGCACCGCCAGGAATAATCCCTGAGCATCACAAAGTGTGACCCAAGAGGCAAAAACAACAACAACAACAACAAAAACAGGCAAACAAACAAATAAAACAGAGAAAGAAGATTTCTTATTTCTGTTTGAGATTTTGCAACTGTGCTTCCAAGAAGCAGGGCTCCCTGGCACTGGCAAGTTGGTGAGACAAAGCATCAACATATTGTCAACTCTTTCACGCTCCGTCTTGCAGAAACTGCTTTATAAGAGCAAGTTTTTAAAAAAATGTTTCAACTTTTTTTACGGGAAGGAAAATGAGGCAGAAGCTGGCTTCAACGGACCTGCCTCTCCTCCTCCGCCATGGATTTGCTCGGGTTTTTTTCCTTCAAAGCAAGAACCTGAGGCCTGTTATGGACTGTGCTGTTTTAGGAGGAAATGCAGAGAAGATATCCTTATTCCCTTTATCCTGAGCCTGTTTTTCCTCAGTACCCCAATCCTGTTTCTTCTGAAACCCACCGCCTGTCTTTCAAGAACAAGCCAGACTGGAGCGATAGCACAGCGGGTAGGGCGTTTGCCTTGCATGCGGCCGATCTGGGTTTGATTTTCAGCATCACATATGGTCCCCTGAGCACCGCCAGGGGTAATCCCTGAGTGCAAAGTCAGGAGTAACCCCTGAGCATCACCGGGTATGACCCCTCCCCCCAAAAAAAGAACAAGACAGATTGACACATTGGGCTGCAATAAAGCCTTTCCCTTTGGGGCCAGAGAGATAGTACAATGGGTAGGACATTTACATGCAGCTGACCTGGGTTTGATCCTCCTCTTCACAGGGGTCCCTGAGTCTGCCAGGAGTGATCCCTGAATGCAGAGCCAGGAACAAGCCCTGAGCACTGCTGGACCCAACACCCACTCTCAAAACCACCCCCTGCTTCTTCCTTCCTGCAAAAGCCTCTGCAACCATGTTTGATTTTTGGATGCATTAAGCGGTGGACCCCCTTCAGCTACAAATTCTTAGGAGAGACTTTCTGTAGGAGGGAGGTGGGCAGGGGACCCTGGGACCTGGAAAAATCTTCAGGAAAAACCTTTACGTAGGGAAGACAGGAGGAAAGTCACAGAAGGGGTTCCCTGGGCTGACGTGGGCCAGAAGAGCTGACCTGAGGCTGTTCAATATCTGCCCAGGAGAAATCTCTGGAAAGGACAGGATTTTCACAGATGGGCTCTGCGTGGGAGGGCCCAGGAGAGCAGCTGATGTGACTTTAGTTATTGTTTGGGGGCGACACCTGGCTCTGCGCTCAGGGATCCCTCCTTGCTGGGCTCAGTGGTGGTCGTGGGGGGCGGGACAGTGCTTGGTGCACCCTAAGGACCCCGGGAACTCCGCCCAGCTCCTCAGCGCCCTTCCTAGGGGCCATGCCCAGCCCTTCCCCAAAGTTGGATAGCCCCTATCCTCTGCAGCATCCACTCTGAGGAGAGTGGGCACCATGAGAAAATGAATGCACCTTGCCAAAGCCTTCCTGAGGGTTCCCATTGGGGGCCCAGCGGGTGGGGGTGGCCAGCAGCCTCACGGCAGCCCAAACCCCAGCCCTGAGGGCCTTGTCAAGTATCCACTGAAGTGTTGGCTTTGCCATCTGTGAAATGGGAGCAACAATGGGGCTTCCTTTAAGGACGTTTCCAGGGCGTCTTCCGGAACCCTGGCCCTGCTCTTTCTGCCCTTCTAGGCTGCCCCTGGGGTGGTCCCAGGGTGGAGTGAGATGTCTTGACAAATGACTAGCTCTCTGCACTCACTGTCGGTATCCAAGCTAGGAGCACTGACCACTCCTCGCTCTAGGCTTCATCCCGGCCTTAGCGCCAGCTCTGGGCTCTGTCGTTAGGTCGGTGGGAGCTGATGGTGAGTTTCCAGGCTGGGGTGGCTTGGAAGGCCCAGATCCAAGAGTCACGCCACCTTGAACACATACAGAGGTGTGTGTGTGTGTGTGTGTGTGTGTGTGTGCGCGCGCGTGCCTGTGTGCCTGTGTGTGCCTCTCTGTGTGTACGTGATACAAAATACCCCCACTCCAACAAAGTCCACTGGAAAGCACTTTAAGCTTTAGGGAGCAACTTGAGCGCCGGGCAGCGTCCAATCTAGGAACTAAAAAGGCGCTGCAGAAAGTTCCGTGAAATGGAAAGTTTGTATAGTCAGAAGTCAAGGAGAGATAGGCTCCTTAGGGAGAGGCGGAAACGATGACCTCAGGGCTAAGGGGGGGGGGGTGGTTCTAGGTAGTTACCCTTACTGCTGCTGATCGGGAAACCACTGACGGGATTGGCTCACAGTTGCACCCACCTGCCTTTTGGGGAGAAGCTGAATGAAGAGGAATGACGAGGCATCCAATCTCAGCGGATGCTTGATGAAAAGGACCGCCCCCTGCCCCCCCATTGGTCTGTGGTTCCTGCTGTGTAACCTGTCTCCCCCCTCCTCTCCCTCTCCCTCACTTTCTCTCTCCCTCACCCTCTCCCTCTCTGTCTCTCCCTTTCCCCCTCTCTCCCTCACTCTCTCTCTCCCTCTCCTTCTCCTTCTCTCTTTCCCCTCCCTCTCCCTTCTCTCTCTCCCCCCCCCGCCAGTGTGCTGTTGCTGACCACCTGCCAGACATCCCACCAAGGAACCATCTCCCCTATAGGCTCTGGACCCAGAACCTTAGGCAGACATCGGCAGGGACTTTGGGGGCTGTGTGAGCCCTGAGTCCCTGCTGTTCTTTCCGTAGTAGGCCCCACTTTCCTCCTCTCTGGGGTTGGTCAGGGTGGGGGACAGTGCCACAGGAGCTGAGTACATGGGGAGCCCCACCGGGCCAGTCACCAGGGCTGGGACCCAAAGTGAAGAACCTGTGATGCTACCCACTAATACCATCCTCCATCCTCCTCCATCCATACGGCAAGGGGGGCCTGGCCAGGCGGTGGTGGCTGGCGGTCGTAGTCGGGGAGTGGAGTCGGGGTCCTGTGAGTGACTCCAGCTCTTTGGAATTCGCCCAGCTGGGAAGACTCAGGGAATATTCCCCTAAAAGGGCTGGTGACTGAGTGACTGGCCCAAGAAGCCAGTGTTGCATCAAAGCAAAGGAAAGCAACAACTGGGAGCAGTTTCCGGCGGGGAAGGTAGCAGGGACATTCCAGGACGGGGGGAGGGGAAGGTGGGGGGTGGGCGCTGTCTTCCTGCTTTGGGCTCAGGGTCTCCCCCCCTCCCGCCCCCCCCCCCAGCAGGAGAAAGAACAGCTGCTCTGACAGACAGACCCGGATCGCCACACTCTCCGGATTGGAGAGCAGCGGCCAGCACCAGGGCTCAGCCGGAGCTGTAAACAACTTTAACAGGGCCTAGTGAAAGGCACCCAATGGGACAGGAACGGGAAGCGGGGCAGAGGGAGGGTTTCGGATCAACAGCCGTGTTGTTAGTCTCCGACCTGCTCCTGGTGCTGGCCCCAGATCTCGCCACGTGCTCTGATTCCCCAGAAACTTGTAGCACATTGCTGCAAGAGAGAGAAACAGCAGAAGGAAAACAAAAGTCAAAGTTCAGATCCCCGATGGACCACTCATGAGCCTCCCTGGGTGCCAGGCCCTTGCCGGGTGAAAAACAAACAGTATTAGCTAACTCAGCTCCTGCCTGGGGCAGGCTCAGGGACCCCGAAGGCGACACCCACCCTGGGGTCACATCCACCTGTGCTGAGGCTTGAGCTGGGCCTTGTCACACTCCTCCCCCGGGTACCAGAGAAGGTGTTAAGGTGGCAGAGTTGTCAGACAGCCGCCAGGACCCTCGTAGCCATGACCTCCTCTCTTTGATGGGTTTCTGGAGGAATTCCTATGGTTGGGAAACCAGTTTGCAGTCAGGGCTGCGCAGGGCAGTGTGGGTGAGAACCTCCATGAGGTGAGGGCTTTCTGTAGGAAGGGGATATGGCCGGTGGGGACATGTGTCCCCCAACTCCAGGATCCCTAAGGAGCTCCTGCCAGCTGGGGCTGATGTCTGGGGACAAGATGGTCGGGTGGTTAGTGCCATGGGCCCGGCTCCGGATGTGACCTCGATTCCTCGCCCTCTCGTGGAGCCTCGGTTCCCCGCAAAGTGTCCACTACGAGTGAATCCTTTGCTGGAAGGAATGTCCCCCTGGAGAGCACTGCGCCCTGGCCTGCCCTAGCCTGAGCCCTGCTCCAGCGAGGGCCCCTCTCTTTCCCCTCCGTCCTCTCTCCGTCCTCTCTCCGTGCTCCCTGGGTCACGGTTTCCCTAGATCACAGGATGTCCTCCAGGCCTCCACTGCTGTTAGGCTCAGGGCAGAGGTGCCGGGGCCGGTCCCCACGGGGATCAAATTTCCAGCCCTCCATGCAGCCAAGTAAACAGAGGGGAGACAGCGCGGCTCCCTCAGCTGCCCACTAATGACCAGATTGGGAACCACCGCAGCCGCGGCTGCTGCGCTGATTGCGTCTGGCTCCAGGGTCCCCCTCCCGCTCCCCACCCCGCCTTGCTGCTGTCCCCCTGGAGACCCTAGTGTGTGTGTGTGTGTGTGTGTGTGTGTGTGTGTGTGTGCGCGCGCGCGCGGGTGCGTGTGTGTGCGTGCATGTGTGCGTGTGCGTGTGTGTGTGTGCGTGTGTGTGTGTGTGTGTGTCTCGGCAGGAGGGGGGCAGTTTCCTGGAGGCCGGCATTTAGGGTGTCAGCTGCTCCCAGTGGCAGATGGCTTGTTTCTTGAGTTTCCCTCTCTGGCTTCCTCCTCCCCACGGGCCACTTGCCGGATCCCTGCGGTGGGTATCTGGTGGAGAACCGGTCCAGGAAGCGAGGAAACTCCCTGCTCAGCCCCCAGCTCTCAGCGGCCAAGGTCATGGCCCCGGGCATGCGCCTCTCACCTTTCACTCTTCTTTGCTTTTTGCCACTTTCCAGGAGAAACCCACGTGTGACCACTCTGTGCTCAGCCAGAGGCAGTGGATGCAGAATTCCACACACAGGGAGCTGCCCCCGGCCCCTGGGACATGGTTTTAAGAGTAGCCTTGAGGGGCCGGAGGGATAGTGTAGTGGGTAAGATGCTTGCCTTGTATGCAGCTGACTTGGGTTTGATACCCACCCTGCATGGTTCCCTGAGCCCACCAAGAGTGATTCCTGAGCACAGAACCCTGAATACCATTGGTACGGCTCCTAAACAAACAGAAAAAGAGACTTGAGGGGTGGAAGACATAGTACACTTGCATGTGCCAGACCTGGGTTTGATCTCTGGTATCCCATAGGGTCCCCCAAGCACTGCCAGGAGTAATTTCTGAGTGTAGAGCCAGGATCCCTGAGGGTGTGGCCCAAAAGCAGAGAGAGAGAGAGAGAGAGAGAGAGAGAGAGAGAGAGAGAGAGAGAGAGAGAGACAGGGACAGAGACAGAGACAGAGACACAGAGAGACATATAAAGACACAGAGAGACACTTAAGTCATTCAACTAACTCTATTATCCTTCAATGTGATTTTGATTTTGATTCTTTTAGATTCTTCCTTTTCTTTTCCATATATATTCTGATCATCATCTGACCAGTTTTAAAAACACCATAGCTGTGGGGATATTTTTTTCTTTTGAGAGCCACACCAAAGCTCAACCCAGCTCTGCAGTCAGGGCTCTCTCCTAGAGGGGCTCGTGTGGGGTGCTGGGGTTGACCCCAGGTTGGCCAATGTGCAAGGCAAATGCCCTCACTGCTGTACTGTCACTCCAGCTCTGTGGGGATTCTGATTGGAATCACACTGTGCCCACTAAGCAAGTATAATTTGATGGAGATTATTAAAGTGTAGGGTGGAACCCTCCATTTCTTTGGGGTTCCCTGAGCCTCTGTCTCAATGGTTTATGGGGGTGCACATACGGTATTGCATACTTTGTTAAATCTGTCCTTAGTGGGGAGCACATGGAGTTGGGGGCACATGGGCTTGATCCAGTTCCATCCCTTGGGCTACACCCCCACCCCCAGAGCACTGTCTGTGTATCAGAGTCACTAACTGACTCACCAAAGGTCCTGACAGCAGAGTCACCACCAGTTTGCTTGGTACTTGTGCTC
This sequence comes from Sorex palustris, assembly GCA_028565675.1. Taxonomy (NCBI): domain Eukaryota; kingdom Metazoa; phylum Chordata; class Mammalia; order Eulipotyphla; family Soricidae; genus Sorex; species Sorex palustris. Next base: position 1,812 of record JAOXYA010109463.1, on the reverse strand, counting down.
AGTCCTGGGGATCAAACTCTGGCTCTCACGCTTGCAAGGCAGGTGCTTTTTACCGCCATGCCATCCCTCAGACCCCCATACTTTCTTTCTCTCTTGCTTCTTGAATGATTAATAACCCCTGGGCAATGATGAATCAGAAGGGACATCTAAATCAGAGTGGACATTGGGACAGGTGCAGTTTCAGGGAGAATGTCCTTAATCAATCTTTACCATGAAACCTGCTGCTAGTCCTAGGCTTTCCATAAATCTTCCTTATCGAAAGAAATAATTCCCTTCTATTTCCAGGTTGCTGAGTTTGGCTTAGTCAGTTTCTGAACCAAGTCAGACACTCCTATAGCTTTTTCTCCTTTGTTCTGTCAGTATCTATCTATCTATCTATCTATCTATCTATCTATGTGTGTGTGTTGCTTTTATTTTGGGGAAGGGGCACATCTGGCGGTTCTTGGGGGCTGACTCCTGGCTCTGCACTCAGGGATCACTCCTGGCAGGGCTTGGGGGAACCAGAGGGGGCGCTGGGAATTGAACCCAGGCCAGCTGCGTGCAAGGCAAGCATTCTACCCGCTGTACTATCACTCCAGCTGCTTCGCTTCTCTCAAATGTAAAACAGATTTTGCATTCCGGGCATAAATGTCCTGGGTCAGTTTTAGACAGTGTTGGAATCAATTTGTTAACATTTAAAGGACCCTCATTTCTCTGCTCATGTTTGGCTGCCTCCCTTCCTGGGGGAACCGCAGAGGACAGAGGCTTTACATCCTCAGCCTGGAAGGTTCTCTGGCAGCCTCAGGTTGCTGGGCAGTGTGTGGGCCTCAGCAGGAGCTGCCCTGGGGTCTGCTGTGTCTCCTGGACTGGGGCAGCCTCATGCACTTCAGCGCTGGGAGTTGGCCTTCACCAGAGTCAGTTCCCACCAGCGGATAGATGCTTTTAGAAATAGGAGCCAGCAGTGTTGGGTGTGAGCGAGCACTGCTGGGGCCCAGATCCCCAACCTCTCTCCTGCTGAGACCCTGTCTCTGGAGCCTTCTTCCAGCCCCAACAGATGCGTGCTCATAGATGTGAGAGATAATGCCCTATTCTGTAGCACATTCCTCCCTCCCGGCCTTTAAACATGTGGGGTGTTTTTTTTTTTGTATTATCTCTGTGTTTTGGTATTATAAGATTCATGACCTTGAACATTTAGTTAGGAGCTTCTTCCTCCTCCTTTAGTCTTTAAAAGGATCTGTACAAGATTGAGGTTGATTTTTATTTATCACACCCAGCGATGCACAGGGGTTACTCCTGGCTCTGCACTTAGGAATCACTCCTGGCGGTGCTCGGGAGACCATATGGGATGCTGCAAATAGAGCCTGGGTTGGCCGTGTGCAAGGCAAACACCCTGCCCACTATGCTATTGCTCCAGCCCCGATTGGGGTTGATTCTTGCTGTGGAGCCTTAGCAAGTGCTATTTCTGTTGGATCGGAATGCTTCTCTGTTTTTGTTAAGTACTACTGGTTAAGGAATTGAAGAGATAGGACGGTGGGTGGGTGAGGTGCATTGCACTGACCCTAGTTAGATCCCCAAGCCCCCATATGGTCCCCTGAGCACCATCAGGAGTGATCCTTGATCTCAGAGCCAGGAGTAAAGTCCTGAGTACAGCGAAGCGTAGCCCCTCAAAATCAATGGAATATCATGGAATATCATGTTCCTCCTGTTATTCATTGATTTGCTCGAGTGGGCCCAGTAACAGCTCCATCGTGAGACCTGTTGTTACTGTGTTTGGCATATCAAATACATCACAGGTAGCTTGCCAGGCTTTGCCGTGCGGGCGAGATACTCTCG
>JAOXYA010109455.1:0-10687 GCA_028565675.1 Sorex palustris | reverse complement strand
AGGGATTGAATTGTTTGGGAGGGAAAAAAATGGAGGGTTTTAAAACACTCATTCTTGGGGTTGAAGCAATAGCACAGCGGGGAGGGCGTTTGCCTTGCACACGGATGACCCGGGTTCGATCCCCGGCATCCCATAGGGTCCCCCGAGCACCGCCAGAAGTAACTTGTGAGTATAAAGCTAGGAGTAATCCCTGTACATCTCCGGGTGTGACCCAAAAAGCACTGTAGCACTGTCCTCCCATTGTTCATCAATTTGTTTGAGCGGGCCCAGTAACGTCTCCATTGTGAGGCTTGTTGTTACTGTGTTTGGCATATTGAAGACGTCATGGGTAGCTTGCCAGGCTCCTCACCAGGTCCCCTTGGAGGGTGGCGGGTTGAGTTTCCCTCCCCACCCCGAGAAGAGCCCCGGCAGCTGAAGACCTCCGGGACGCAGCCACAGCCATGCCGAGAGCACTCTCCACACACCAGGATGGGCCTCACGCATGAAGGAACTGGCAGAGGAACCCAGGTGTGTGGGACCCAGGGCTGAGATCTCCAAGCCTGCTAGGTTCGGGATTGGGTCTCTTTCATCCAGATCCCCCAGTAGCTAGACAGTTACACCCACCGACTGCCGTGCAACCCCATCAACGGCCAAGATCCAGAGACTATAAAACCAAGCTCCCGGAAGCACGTGGACACGCTTCTTGTCTAGCTGTCACTCCCAGAGAACCCAGCAGGCGACCCAAAAAGAAAAAAAAGAAAAGAAAGACCTCCGAAGACTTCTAAACCATGACTGAGGCAAAGAAAGAGGACAAGGGTGACCGCCAACGGGTGCAGGCTGGGTCCTGTTGGACCCAGAGCCAACGCCTGCAGAGATTCACAGGCATGCTTGGCGGGTGACAGAGCCCACGCTGATGGCCCCAGCAAGAGCGTCGTGTGCAGACCCGGCTGGCGCTCCCGATGGCATGAACAGGGCCACAAGACGGGCCCAGATTCTGGGCTCAGGGGGACACTGGCTGTTGCTGAGGGTCTGCGGGTCACGGAGGTGCAGAGCAGCTGTGTCTGGGATCCTGCCCGGGAACTGAAGGCTCCCTCGGGAACGCGCACTCCCGCGAGAACGCGCACCCCCGTGGGAACACGTACCCCCGCGGGAACGCGCACTCTTACCCTTGAGTACCTATCTGCATCCCCAGCTCTTGCTGGAATACTGACCAGTGGGGCGAGGCATCCCTGAGGAAGCCGGCCCTTGAGCCTGGAAACAGTCACCCAAAGCGACTTCACGGCTCCAAGTTCAATGCAACCTTGTAATTGGGCCTGGCCGCGCTCAGCCTTGACTTGGCCCCCTGCAGGGAGCCACCCCAGGCACCTGCGTCCTGCCTCTGCTTCCATCAGCAGCTGTCCCTGGGGGCAGGGCCGACACCCTGGAGCCCTGGCTTTGCTATTGGGATGGGAGATCCCAGCAGAGTTTTCTAGAAAAGTCCACAGGAGGTCAGGGTATAATGCGAGACCCTCTGAGATCTCCCTCTCGGGCTGGCCGCACCCCTGGGCGTTGAGGGCAGAGCAGAGGATGCAGAATTAGTCCCACTTCCTGCCCCTCCTCCTTCACGCCCCTGTGGTCAGCGAGGCCTCATGGCCACTTCTCGGATCCCCTGGGGGCAGGACAGGCATCGCCTTGGTGTCCGTGAGAAGCCGGGGACTGGGAGGGTCTCGGTCAGCACGTGGCTGAGGACCCGTACCCGAAGTGGCGGCTTCTCACTCTGGGGGCAGGAAGGAACTTCCACCTGGGGTCCAACTTTTACAATTCCTGTCAAACGTGAGGCCATCGGTGGACATTTGAAATCAATTCTCAAACACTGGGGTGACTTAAAATCGTCGCGGGGCATGCGGCCGTGACTCTACAGGCCTGGGAGGGACGAGGTCTGGGGTTGAATTCCTGGCACCGTTCGAAGCTCCTGCACCCCACCCCAAGGTCACAGACACCCCCAGAGCCGGCCTCCTCCCCACTCAGCCTCCCTGACTCCCCTTCTCTAGCGCTAACAGCGAGTCCCTCTAGGGTGCGCCCGGCCTCACTGGGCCCCGGCTGGACCTGCAGGGAGCTGACGCTGCGGCTAAGACCCGCTAATCCCGTGATGGTGGAGATTAGCGTGCAGAGAGCCGCCCCTCAAGGACACGCAGTCTGGGAAGGTGTCCTCTCTGTTCCAGCTCGGGGGACCACCGGACACTTCTGGGACCGGTGATGAGAATGGGGCAATTCCTGATTGGGGGGAATTGTGGTGGGGGGGGCACCTCCATGCTTTGGCCATGTGGGCAGTGGGGATCTGGAGGTCTGCCTTCTGGGGGGGCGGCGAGGGCTCTGGTGGTCCCTGAGAGTGGTCAGAGGCTCTGCCCAGGAGCCTTTGAGACTGGATGTCTCTAGTGCAAGAGTTCGGGGTGGGGGGGGCAGGGGAGGTGCCTCTTATTTAACTGAAAAGTCTGATGACTGATTTTGGGGGCCACAGCCAGCAGAGCTAGGGACCCCCTGGCTCAGGTCTGAGTCACTTCTGGGGATGGAACCTGGGCCCCTGGGATACAAACACCCCCCCAGTCCCCAGAGTCTTCTCCTCAGCCCAATAACGCTCGTGGCTGGTTTGTTTGTGACGCTTCCTGTCTTGCCAGGCAGGCGCCCTCCCTGGGGCCCAGGAAAGGCCAGCTCTGAGGAGGGCCAGGACTCGCCATGAGGAGGCTGGTGGAGAAGACGACTCATCGGTTTATTTCTATCAAATATTTATTGAACATCTGCTCGGGCTGCACCGCCGTTCGCGCGAGCAGAGTGAAAGGGCCATCCGATACCGATACGGCGGTGCCTGCAACCCTGCGGGCAGGGTGGACGCTGGGCAAATATGCCACGCCTTGGGTGGGGCTGCAGTGGGCAGCTGAGTGGGGAGGGGGGCGCATTTAGGACAGCAACAGCCCAGGGGAAAGTGTGTGTGTGTGTGTGTGTGTATGTGTGTGTGTGTGTGAGTTCCTCTGCAGGAAGGGCAGTGGTGGCTATGGCCAAGATGCTTAGGGTGATCACGGCCGTGGGGTGCAGGCAGCAGAGGGCACCGATGTCTTTCAGGGTGACGCTCTGCTTCCAAGACTGCTGGGCAAGGCGGCAAGGGTGAAGCCATGCCAGACAGAGGTTGAGGGCTGGCAGCACCCTGAGGGTTTGCAGAGGGGGTGGATACAGCAGGGGCCGCGGGGTGTGTGACACATCGTCTAGGAGATAATAACAGGGGGTTTCCGGCACATGTGATGGGGGGGGGGAGCAAATCAGGGGGAATCCGGCCACTGGCCTGGACACTCCACGTTGACCTGTCTTTCAAAACACCCTGGTTCTGGGCCCGGAGCCATAGTATAGCAGGGACGTGGTTGCCTTGCACACAGGCTGACCCGGGTTCGATCCCCGGCATCCCCACTTGGTCCCGACCAACACCACAAGTGGACCCTGAGTGCAGAACCAGGAGCAAGCCCTGAGCACAGCCTGGTGTGACCCCTAAACAAAACCAAACCACAGAACACCCTGCTCCGAGCTGACTCAGGGTCCCTCTTTTTTGCACCCCAACCCCAGGCATGAGGCAGAGGACTCCCCTGTAGCTGGTTACAAAGGGTGGGCTTTGGGGCTGGAGCGGTAGCACAGCGGGTAGAGCATTTGCTTTGCATGCGGCCGACCCGGGTTCGATTCCCAGCATCCCACTGGGTCCTCCGAGCACCGCCAGGAGTGACTCCTGAGTGCAGAGCCAAGAGAAGCCCCTATGCATCGCCGGTTGTGACCCAAAAAGAAAACAAACAAACAAACAAAAAAACACACCAAACTACAACAAGAGGTGGGCTTATGCTTCGTCCCTTCCAGGTCTACGGGTCAGTCTCTGAGTCTTTTACCCCTTCTTGTTCCCCCCCCCGACCCCCATGGTTCCGGAGCTCTTCCTATTCTCTGGGAACTGCATCTTCTTCTGCCCTTTTCGCAGGGAACTGCACCTGGTCCTCCCTGAAGCACCTGCTGTTACTCCCTTCACTGAACCCGTCCTCCCACTCCCCACCCCCCATGCCAGGGGGCTCTGGTGCACGGGCCCTCTCACGCCACGCACACAGAAGGAGCAGCTACCAGCTACCCTTGTTTTCCAAACAGTGCCCAGACAGGCTGGCAAGTCTTGCCGACCGAAGCCGGCAAGAAGGTTTGTCTGCAGCAAGAGGCTGGCCAGTGGGTCTAGAGAGCCTTGCAGGGGGGCGGCAGGGAGGTGGGAGGAGGGATGTAGGTAGACAGCGGGTACTTCTGAGGCTCAGTCAGGCCACTGAGGTCTACAAGGGTCTGCTGGAAGGCAACGGATCCTTTCAGAAAGGCAGGAAATTCGAACCACCAAAAGCTCACCTTTTAAGGTTGGTCAGCTCCCTTTTTGGGGTTCTGGTTAAGTGCTCAGGGCCTCTTCCTAACTCAACGTGCAGTGATCGCTCCTGCGGGTGCTTGAGAAACCACAAGGGATGTCAGGGATTGAACCCAAGTCAGTCGCATGCAAGGCAAGTGTCCCTGCCGCTATACTATCTCTCTGGTCCCTCAACTCAGTACTTTTTTTCTTTTTGGGTCACACCGAGCGATGCACAAGGGTTCCTTCTGACTCATGCACTCAGGAATTACTCCTGGCGGTGCTTGGGGGACCTTATGGGATGCTGGGAATCGAACCCGGGTCGGCCACGTACAAGGAAAACGCCCTCCCCGCTGTGCTATCGCTGCAGCCTCTCAACTCAGTTTTGAGGCTTCTCAACCATCAGAGATTTCGGACTGTCTTGGCGCTCATCTGCTTCTACGCAAATGCATCCCCACTGTGCCAGGCGCCAGATAGTGAGGGGGTCACTTCCTGGCAGGGTGCTGGTCAGAGGTGCCCTGGGCGTTTGTCCCACTGCCCTGACTGGTCCCAGCAGGGTGTGCAGCCAACAGGAGTCTGGAGCCTCTGGCCTGTGATGATCCCAGGCGCTGGAGTGCGGGCTTCGCACGTGGGAGCCCAGCACGACCTGCTCCCCTGGCTATGGCCACCCCGGAGCACTGAGCTGGGAGTATCCCCACGTGCTGCTGTGGCTGTGACCCCAAAACAAACTAAAGCGGATGCCGGCATCAGCGTTCGCCCCCGAAATAGGCTCCATGAAATCCGGTTCAACCCCAAGCAACAATTGCGAGGTCGACTTCGTAATCACAGGCTTGGTGGCTTCTCGGGGGCTATTTTTGAGACCCGGTTTTAACCACAGGAAAACTTAGGATCTTAAAAATACCGAAAGTAGCAGTTTGACGGAGGGCCCGATCTCTCTCCTCACCCTACACCCCTGCCACCCAGAACCCAAAGGCCAAGGCTTAGCAAGGGCGAGGGGATGCTGGCTAGCTCCCATACACACACACACACACACACACACACACACACACACACACTGCCCCAAGAGATTAGATCCGATTCCATGTGAGCCACGGTCAGCGTGTTTAGATCTCGGGTGGGTTTCTCCTGTTCCCACCCTTTTCCGACCACCCTGGGACGCCTTCTGCGTTGACAGGAACCAGCCTCCTGTCCCTGGTCCCCTGGGCTGCAGTGATGTCCCGCTGCCAGTCCGGCTGCCCAGGGCCAGGCTGGGCAAAACTGAGGGACGGCCCCCCGGGGCCCGGCTGGGGGGGACTTTCTCTCACTTGGCTGCAAATTACAGGTTTCTAAATAAACCCCAAGGAGAGGCCGTTGGGTGTGTCTGCTTTAAAGCGGCATGACTCACCCTGAAGGCCAAGGTCTCGGTCCCTCGCACCCAGGTGCCCGCCGGAGCCAGGCTGAGCGCGCGCATGGCAGGAAGAGGGGAGGGGGGAGGGTGGCGCCCAGCGGTTCCGCGGGCCCCAGGGAGCTTAGCTGGCAGCAGATCTTCGGTTTCCAGCCAAAAGTTCAAACTCTTTGGATCGGGGGTGGGGGAGGCGACAGAGGCCTGTCAAAATGCCTTTCAGCGACTGTGACTCCCTCACTTCCAAGCTCTGCGTGCAATTTAAAAGGGGAAGGAAAAAAAAAGACTAAGCCCACCAGCTGCCTGGAGGAAGCGGGTTTGCCCTTTGGCGGTGCCAACTCCTCCACCCCAAATCCATATGCAATTGGGGAACGCGGCGGGGAGGGAGGGTGGAGCGCCCTGAGTCTCCAGTTAATGAATGAAACCGGGTGGGCTTCCAGCAAAGGGTCTCCCCTGAGGGCGCGGGCGCATCCCAGATGCTCCCCTGGACCGGCCGGAGGATGTAGGCCCCAGTCCTTCCAGCCTCGCCAAGCCATGCCGCAGCTCAGCTCGCAGCCAGCTCGGCGTCTGTTCCGAGAAGCGGCCGGCGCGGCACTTGGGGCCAGCAGGGTGCCGGCGGCTGGCAGGTGCCCCCCAGCCCCTCGCGCCGCGCGCGCACCGAGCGCTGGAAGAAGTTGGAGAGCTCCCGGCTCGCGCGCGGGGCCGCGGATCCCTTCCGAGGGGTGCCCCAGGGGTGCCCGGCGCCGCGCCCGGGAAAGTTTGGATGGGCCAGAACAATAGTACAGCAGGAGCTTGTGTAGCAAGTTGTCAACTCAGGTTTTATCCCCAGCACCACAAAGGGTCCCTGAGCCCCACTAGAAGTGATCCTTGAGCACAACCCAGGTATGGCCCCCTCCAAAAGGAATGAACAAAATATTCACTCACAAACAGGATAATTCATGCTACAAAATGTTTCTGAAGTACTCATTAGACATTTACCTTTTCCACCTTCGCATATTTCTTGATGTCAATCTCTTTCCGACCATTTTCCTCAAATTGTACAGTTTTGACAGCATCCAGAGCAATGCTGGAAGCCAGAGAGGACCAGCGACTGATTGCTTTGGTCGTGATGGAGCTGTTGATGATGTTCAGCATCATATCTCGGTTATTTACGTCAACAGGGGTACTGGAGAAAAGAAAAAGTAGAGAGTTATGTTTAGCAGGAATCTTGGATATTGGGAAGGGGGGGAATGAAGTGCTTAACTCAGTGACTCTTACGATACAACTACTGACCAAAAAATGACAATGACTTCAGGGGACCGGAAAGATAATACAACAGGTAAGGCATTGCCTGTTGGGTTCAATCTCTGGCACCCAGTATGGTGCTCCAAGCCCCACCAGGAATGATTCCTGATTACAGAGCCAAGGATAAGTCCTGAGTACTGCCAGACACAGCCACAAACAAAACAAGACATCTACGGTTGGGGCTGGAATGAGAGTACAATGGGGAGGGTGCTTGTCTTGCACATAACTGACCCAGGTTTGATCCTTGGCATCCCATATGATCCCCTGAGCACTGCCAGGAATAATTTCTGAGGACAGTGCCAGGAATAAGCCTTAACCAACCCTGGGTGTGCCCCCTCCACCAAACACAAAAGGGGACAGGAAGATGGCTCAAAGGGTTAGAGTGAATGGTCTGTATGCCGGAGCCCTGGGCTGATCCCCAGCACCAGATAGTTTCTCAGGCAGAGTCAGCAATTGCTCTCAAGTACCTCCAAGTGTGGCTCCAAGACATAAAAGACATCAAGTATTGTCCATTCCTCTGCTTTTCAGCAGCTTACAACTACCCATCCTTGGAAGTAAACTCAGATTTCTAAACAATCTGCTTCCATATCCAGGAATTTCTTTCTACAGGATCTTATAGAAAAATAATTTGTCCTTTACCTTCCTGCTTCAGCCTAATACACTCCAGTATCTGTAATTTTCGTAAAGATATGGCTTGTTTATGGTGGGGCCACATCTAGTGATAACCAGAGCATACTCCTGGCCTTATACTCAGTGATCACTCCTGGAGAGCCAGGGAGAACCATAAGTAGTGCTGCTGAGAGTCAAACCTAGGCTGGTTACATGCCCTAGCCGCTGTACTATCTCTCTGGCCCTAAACACCCTACCCGCTGTGCTACTGATCCAGCCCCTCGATCTAGAATCTTAATAGAGTTTATCACCAAATAATATTTACAGTTTTAGTTTGATCTCTCTATACAGTGAAACTTTAGAACAAAGGCTTCCGAAATTATTTGACTGCTCCTTTTCAAGTTAAAAAAAAAAGAAAGAAAAAAGAACCATCTAGCAATCCCCTAGAAATTTGTTTTTGGGCAACAACCAGCAGTACTCAGGACTTTCTCCAGACTCTACACTCAAGGATCACTCCTGGTAGGGTTCAGTGAACTATATGGGATCAGGGATCAAACCCAGATCAATTGCATGCAAGGCAAATGCCCTCCCACTATACAATGCTCTGGCAACCCCTAGAAATCTACCTTACTTAAGGTTCTTCATCCACCCTCTCATTCACCTGCCAACAACCAATTTGGAAACTTACAGAATCATAAAATGAAGCCATAAGATACCCAGGTAACATCTTGTTCAAAATTTCGTATGTGGTCCAAGAGATAGTACAGGGGTTAATAAGGCACTTGTTTTGCATGCAGCCAACCCTGGTTTTTCTTTTCTTTTCTTTTTTTTGAGGGAGTGCTTTGGTGCTTTGTGGGTCACACCTGGCAATACTCTGGAGATACTCCTGGCTCTGCACTCAGGAATGACTCCTGGTGGTGATCAATGGACCTTATGGGATGCCAGGGATCTAACTCTGGTTGGTTGTGTGCAAGGCAAATGCCCTACCCGCTGTACTATCACTACAGCTCAGCCAACCCTGGTTTAATCGCCAGCATCACATATAGTTCTAGAGGCCTTCTAGAGCTGATCCCTGAGCACAGAACAAGGAATTAGCCCTGAGCACTGCTGGTATGGCCCCGCCCAAAAAAAATCCCCACCCCCCTCCATTAATATATTGTTAAATTTCTATTTATAAGATGAGCCAAGTTACAAAATATACAATCAGTTATTGACTTACAGACTTATATTATGCAAGTGTTCCAAAAGTATCATCTAAGATATTTTTTTTCTATAAAAAGAAAACCTTTCCAACAAATTTGCTCCATATACTCAATATAAATATTTTGGCAACTTGAAATCATTAGGCAAGAAACAAAACTTAATTAATTTATGTACCCAAGCACCCACCTATGTGCAGAACACTACTTTTTTCTTAGAGGGAAAGAGTCTGGGCAAGCACCTGGCACTACATAGCAGCTATTCCTGTTCTGGTTATTCTTACACTGTGCCCAAGAGACCACAGATGGTGCTGGGAATTCAAATCAGGTTTGGCCACCTGCAGGTAAATGCCTTAACCCCTATTCTATCACTGTGGCCCTCCCTCTTTTTTTTTTTTTTAAAAAGCTTCTGGGCCAAAGGGACCATGTGGTGCTAGGGCTCCCACACGCAAAATGTGTTCAGCCTATTTTCTCCCAAATCACTTTCTAAATTTTTATTTCCCTTATATGCTTTCCTTCTGCTCTGCTGTTTCCCCTTGCAAAGTAACTCCAGGGTATAAATCAGTCCACATTTGGGGCTAGAGCAATAGCACAGCAGGTAGGGCATTTGCCTTGCATGCGGCCGACCCGGGTTCGATTCACAGCATCCCATATGGTCCCCCGAGCACGGCCAGGAATAATTCCTGAGTACACGAGCCAGGAATAACTCCTAAGCATCACTGGGTGTGCCCCAAAGAGCAAAAAAAAAAAGTTCTCATTTTTTGTGACATGCCTGATCTTCTGTACCCCTGTGAACAATTCAGTCCCCCGTACTTTATATACCCCATTTCTGCCCCCGCCATACCTGATTTTCTTCAGGGTAGCAATCATGTCATCCAGTGCTTTGCGGTAGGCACTGATCACCACTGTTGGGTGCATCTGCTGCTCCAGAAAATGCTCTGCCACAGAGAGCATCTCCCCCGCTGAAAGGGCACAAACATCTTGTTTAAAAGGGAATATGAGCATGAAAGCAAGCTTATTATGCTTTTAAAATTACTTTATCTACATCCCTAAAGTAGATTCATCAAAGGCATGCTACTTGGCTGTTCACACTATTCCAAATTTTAACTTCATACAAGTCAACAAAATATTTTCAAGAGATTTTTTGGGGGGAGGGGGGCAAGGGGGGGGGGGAGAGGATTCCAGGGAACACATCTGGGTGATTATGCAGAGATCATCCATGTGGTATTGGATCTTCTGCATGCAAACCATGAGCTACCTCTGTTATCCCTGTTTATTTTAAATAAAGGCCATTACCAGAACATTCAGTCTGAAAGTTTGAGTCTGATGGTTTGATACTCAGGGAGCTGGTACCCACCAGGAAAGGGCATGGGATGCCAGAGACTGAAACCAGGGCCCTGCACTTGCTAAGTACATGCTTTACCACTTGAGTCATATTCCCTCAGGCCCCTATATCAGAGATTCTAACTTAACAAAGAAGGCTCTTGGGATCTAATTTTTTTTTAATTTATTGAATCACTGTGGGAAAAGTTACAAAGCTTTCAGGTTTAAGTCTCGGTCATGCAATGGGGATCGAATTTTTGATACCAGTTTTCTAGCTTTCAGGTTTTGGTATTTTGTTTTTGTGTCACATCCAGCAGTGCTCAGGGATCAGTCCTGGCAGAGCTCAGGGAAAGTATGTGGTACTGGCAATAAATCTGTGTCAGCTATGTGCAAGGCCAGCACCCTTCGCCTATGCTAACACCTCCAGCTCCAAGATTTCAGTTAAGACTACAACTGGTCTGGGGGTATGGTGCCGCCAGCAGGTCAATCTGTACCTGTGAGGCGAGTGCATCAGCAGCCTCATGGCGCCTTCAG
>JAOXYA010109426.1:0-10688 GCA_028565675.1 Sorex palustris | reverse complement strand
CGATATGCCAAACACAGTAACAACAAAGTCTCCAATGGAGACGTTACTGGGCCCACTCGAGCAAATCTACGAACAACAGGAGGGCCTTTACCTTTACCTTTACCTATAAAAAATAAAATAATATGTGGAACGGTAATACTATAATGAGTGGCAGCCATCAATCTGATTATAGTTACTCCAACTATGCCTGGTTTTGCTGTAAATATTTTTTTGCTTATTTTTCAAAAATAAAAAAATAAAAACATAACATGACTTCCCTTATGGTAAAGGAACAGCAAAGTCTAGCATTTTATTTTCACCCTCTGTCTAGTAACTCCTGGAGATTTATAATGTAGGTTAAAAAATATGCTAGTGAATACATTTGCATTCAGATTTACATATAAATGAGATTTGACTAAAACATGAATTTTTCCATGTCTGAATTATGAAAATGACCTCTTTGCTTCATAGCTATTTCATGCACACAAACACAGATAAATATGTTTCTAGCTGGTTTGGGGTGCAGAGCAGACATGATGCTTTCTCCCATTCTCTCCACTGGACCTCAGTCGAGTGGGACTGTTCTGTTTGAGCTTCATGTATCTACCACTCTCTTATCTCTGTGTCTTCAGAACTCTTTTGGACTGCTGCTCTCTAGGACTCCACATTCCTCATGCACTTAAAGCAGGGTTCCATCAGAAGGTTGCTTTTACAGATGAACCTCTACTGTTTCCAACTGACAAGCTCTGAAAGAAAGTGGGGACGATGGGCATGAGTTGTGCAGAGGGGTATTTGCCATTCTTAGGTGCTGGCATTTGGTAAGCTCAGAGGCTAAGAAATCAATTTCCTTTTAGAAAGAGGGAATGTTTCCATGGTATCCTGAGACATGTTTGTACTGTCACATGAAGGCTGCAGGGTGTTTTTAATCTTTAATTACCTGCCTCTATTTTTTTAATTGGCAAGGGCCTTACCATTTCTTTTTCGAGTTTGTGGTTTTCTGTCAGTGTTTTCTAGGGTTGAGGTGCTAATTGAAATAGAGCCACCTCTCTTCTTTGAGAAGAAATAAAACAATCTCGAGAGCTCTGAATCTGGGCACGATTTGATTAAAAGTTTCATTGAGGTCACAACGCCAATCTGCCTTGATGCACATATTTTTGCACAAGAAGTCATTCGTTGATTGCCAGACATGTGACTCAGGGGGTTTATTTATAATATAGCACATGTTTACGAGGATTAAAACATTTCCAGAAACATATTCACTTGTAGCATTTCTTTCCCCACTGGAATGTTTAGTGTTCAATGACAAAACAGGTGACTTTTTGCCCTGGATATGGTTTTCTGGGGAAGTCAATACAATTAAAAATGTGCAGTTTTTTTAAAGAAGCTGAAAACTACAGTTCAAAGTAGCATACAACACCAGGCTTATCTAAAAAGCCAATTTATGACATGTTTTTAGTTTTTAATCATGAAATGGATGAGTGAAGATCTGGAGAGGAAAGGTACAATACAGCTTTTGAATTGACCAGACTGAGAACTTAGTAAAGGAGACCAGGCATAGCATAATAAGGCAGACAATCATTCTGCATCTCTTGAAGACTGTAAAAAATGTTTGAAGTAATTTTCTTTAAAAGGTTTACTGTAGGGATGGAAGCTATGTACAGTGGCTGAGGTTCCTACCTTGTACCCAGCCAGCTGGGGCTTGATCCCCAACACCACATATGGTTCCCCAAGGCCTCCAGGACTGGTCCCTGTGCACTATGAGCATGGTCTGGAAAACAAAAACAAAATTTACTGTCAAGTGTTTATGCTTAGGGAGATTTGGAGTATTCTTTAAAAAAGAAAAATTCATAGACAATATAAAGACATGACTATTTAATTTTTTTGTTGTTTTTCTGTTTTGGGTCATAGATGACAGTACTCAGGGGACACTCCTGGCACTACATTCAGAAATTACACCTGGCAGTGCATGGGGATTGGGATGGCAGGGATTTAACCACTGGTTGGCTGCATACAAGGCCAGCATCCTACCTGCTGTACTGTCACTCTGGTCCCAAAGATGTCTCTGTCTTAAGGAAATGTGGAGTCTGTCCTGTGGGTCTCCCTTCTGAATCATTATGTTTCATCGGTGGCCTAGGTTAAAATTTATTTCCAAAATGTGTCCATTTAGAGGACATAAATTATTCCTTACACCGACTTCTTGTGTTTTCCACATAGCTTGGTACTGTTATGCGATGCTCTTGGGAAAATCAAATTCTTTAAGGATGAAGTTAGTGTTCTAGCACTGAAAAACCATCATAGCAAAAGAGCAACTGCTTTAGTGTAGAAAATTTATCCATCACTCTCAGGAATCCTCATTGGCATTTGTAGACTGACTGGTGAGCTGTTTTGTAACCTGGGCTGATCACTCTTAAACCAGTGATGCTTCTGTCTACTTAGGTTCCACATGAAAAAAGCAACTAGGTTTTCCTGTTAGCATGATTGGACAGTCAGTATAGTGAGTGAAAATACAGCTCTGCAATATAAATTCATTCTCTGTTTTTAGTTATATCCTATATTTTGAAAAACCACACTACAAAAAAAAAGTACTGCAAAGTTATCACAGATTTCTTGATGAAATATTTTAAGTATGGTAGCTTTTAAAATAGGAAGAAAGAATTAGTGGATTTTAAGTCTAGGACACTTGATTTAGGTAAAAATCCATGTTGTCTAGTATTTTGTTCATGTGAATGAGACCTTCAACCACAGCTGCACACACAATACAAATTCTAGGTTGCTGACAGCTACAGTGCTAACTGAGCTGTTAGCACTGATAATACTGATAGCACTGGAGATACTGATAAGTTAGACTCAGCACCTGACCTCAGAGAGCTTATATTCCTAAAAGGGTGGAAGGTTAAAAATGGAACAACTAAGGTATAATAGTTGTATAAGCTAATTTCGACTTTGGTTTAGAGTCAGTATTTATTGCTAATCTATTCAGATTTGCTAGAGGAAGTTCTCCTAGGAAAAGAATAGGACAGATGGTCTTGCACAACTCCATGATGTCCAGAAGGAAGATTGTTGCTAGTGATGAAGGGACTGGGGCATGGAACCAAAACCAAGGAGGGAGTCCACCTGGGAGAGGAGTGACTGACTTTGGGGAAGTTGTGTATTTGTCATCGTGGGGGTGTCATGTGGGCTTAAGAATCATCCATTTCTCTACTTAAACAAGCAGAGACTCTAGACTGTCTCTGCAACATGCCCGAATGCTGGGCTTGCGCCAGTGAGCAGAGAGACGCAGCCACAGACTGGCTGGAGACATCCCTACAGAATGTGGACCAGGAGGTTGGTGTCATGGTGAGTGTTTGGTGAAATTGGCTGTGCCTAAATGTCCTTCTGTGAACACCCATGCATAACCTGATCATTATTTTCTTCTCCAACATAAGACCTACATATATTAAATATAGCCCCACAATCCCAGTTCTATTGTTTATCTTTAAAGCAATTAGGAATCTTCAGCTGAGGTTGTATGAGGTGAATCATACATACAAGAGAAAATCAAATTTCATCCTACTTTGGAATGAGATGTAATGAGGATGTGTTAAGAGGCCTCAGTGCCCAGGCGAATGAACAGTTTTCTCCCATCTTTATGTTCCTAAGAAGTCTATTCAGAGGAGACAGTGATTTTTCTGTGATTTTTGAAACCCAAGTACAGAATCCTTAATTATCTTGCCTGTTTTATCAGAGATCACTCTGGACCTTGACATTTTTATCTGCTTTTCTCTTCATAATTTCCATAAGACTCAGTTTCCATATTTGCAAAATATAAATAATGACATACAATCTCTTAAAGATTGATGTGAGGGTTAATGATGAGGAAATCATGTAAGTTCCTGAGTAAATCATACCAGCACATAATACCCCCTCAGCAGATGTTAATATTGTTGTTGTATAGGGTCAAATTTGTCCAGGTCAAGGGAAAGAATTCACTAAGACCAGCATGTTTCAAACTTTTGACACCAGCAGCCCAACACTGGGCATGTTCTAGTGAGTGGATGAAGACCACTGACTCATAATTGTCATGCTCACAGTGTGGTTCCCAAACCAGAAGTGTCAGAATAGAAATATCTTGGGTCCCATGGACTTAGAAACTCTGGAGGTGGAATCCAGCAAGCTCTGTCTTTACAGCTACACCAGGTGGTTTTGATGCATGCTGAAGCCAGAGAATCATTTCCCAGTTTAACATTGCATCGCCATTTCCTTCTAAAAACCTTTCTTCTAAGAAAGTTTTTATTTTATTTTATTTTAAGTTTCTTAAATTCGCAGTAAAAACTGAGCCACCCCTGTCATTTTAAACATGACCGTGTCTGTCTCCAATTGCCAGCAGCAATGTGGCAGTGCTACGCTGAGCATGGCCTGCTATTGGGCCCCCAGGTGCTTCCCCTACACATCTGCCCTGTGCTAGATTGTTTGCACCAAGACTACAGAGTGCATTTCACAGGCCAGTGACCTTGCAGTCAAAATGCCAGCCTGTTGGCGGGTTTACAACTAGAAAGGGAGGACTGAGATGCCCTTACTTTGCTGTCTGGCATGGAGGTGCTGGTTTAGAAGTAGCTCTTAGGTTTGTGCCATTCTCTTAAATACCTTGGTTGAGAACTCAGGATCTAGGGCTCAGATCCCAATTGGCTTTCCTGCGAGATTTTTGTGGTTTGTGGGCACTGTTGGGGTGCTCCAGGAACATGTGAGCTGGGATCAACCCCAGGGCTTCTGAATACAAAGCATAACTTCAAGTTCTCTTGGGCACCTTCAAGCCCTTACTGATTTTTATTTTTATCTTATTTTTAATGCTTTAGTTGTGCTTTCTCATCTGGCTATTATCCACCCTAGGATTTGGTTAGGTTTTGAGTGGGGGACCCACAGATGATAAGCCTGAGTCTTACTGGTATCACATTCGGTTTTATTTTCCTGCTTTTGATTGTACCTGGCTGAATTCTGGAGCTGGGAGGGAAGGAGCAGGAGCCTTATGAACCAACCCTCTTAAACCTCAAAGGGGAAACAAATACATTGAGGATCTTTCTAGATTGCATGATCATCATTTCTTCTCTCTCCATCCTTTGAAAGTGGACTTTCCTTTCTAAACCTTATTTTGGCATAGATACTCCTCTTTGGGAGGGGTATATTTTGTATTGGTTTGGTTTTGGGGGTTTACATGGACTGTTCTCAGGGTTTACTTGTGACTCTGTTCTCAGGATCACTCCTAGAGGGGTTGAGGACCTGTATGGAGAGCCGGGATTGAGCCTGGGTTGGCTGCATGCTAAGCAAACACCTTACCTGCTTTCTTAACTCTTTGCCCCAAATGTCTTTTCTTTTAATAAGATTCTAACTAAAAATTGTCAGCCCCTCTCTTTTTTGTGTGTATGTGGGGCAAGAATTTCTACAGAATTGTGTACTTCAGAGTTGTATACTTGTGATTTAAGTTGCACGCTAAACATTTTCTTTGCAATTTGCTTCTTTAAAATTGTCAGTCCAGGAGAGATGGCTTCATTGCTAGGGAAGAACTGGGAGCATCTCTACAGAAATTCCAGAACACTGAGAGAATGTAACATTGGTGTGGGTGCAGGGTGGGGCCATATAGCTGCTTAGCTTTCCCAGTTATAGTAAAATGACAGCTCCAGGATCTCAAAGTTGACTTTTTCAGCCAGATCTGGAACCAGGCTTGTTTCCTAGAACTGATTCTCTCATCTGCACTCTAAGTTATCTTTTTAAGATCTCATTTCAGTTTGTCTGAAAAGGTACACGGTGAATTGTTATAGACTGAATGTCACACCTTGACTGAAATCCACTTGACACTTAGTTCCCAGTGTGTTGGCACTATAGATGCGGTCTGGGGACTGGGCAGGACCTTCTAAGCATCCTTATAACAGACACAGACGAGAACTATTCACACGCAGGCCCACTGCAAAGATGGTCATTTGCGACCCTGAAAACAAAGCGCACCTGCTAGCACCTTGGACTTGACACTTCTCTGGTTGCAGTACTGTAAAAATAAATTTCCAAAGTGCGTTAGTGCCTCAGTCTGTACTATTTTGCTATAGCAGCCCAAACATAGTTGTCATAAAAACAGAGTTGTCATAAAAATCTATGCATTTTAAATTAATTAATTAATTAATTAATTAACTCTATAAAGACCAAATGAATGAAGATCTGATGGAAAACTGATGAGCACCATGTCTGCTATTTTACCAAGATGGACTCAGGCACATACAAAAGGAGCAGTGCCCCTGAAGAATCAAGAGTCTGTTCCCTATTACTCTGCACAGTTCACTCTGCTGCTGTAGCCAGGGGTGTTATGAATCCTCTGTGAGCAAAAGGATGCCAAATGATCTGGGAGATGCAACATATTTTCCTTATCAGAACATCAAAACAATTCTAAACCTTTGTGTAAAATTCTGCTCTGTGATGGGCTGAAATGCTTCTCGGACTAGTGACTGTTAGAACTGTTTAAAGATAAAGACAAAGAGGGTATAGAATGTGGCGAGTAGAGTAGATGTGACAGTAACTGCTGCTACTTGAGAGCACAAATGCTGGAAGTTGGATTTGAACTGGAACCAAAACTATATTTTTCTGAATATGACATATACACGACCACATTATTCACAATATCTAAGATGTAAAAACACCCTAAATTTCTATTGACAGATGAATGGATAGGTGTGAAACACTATGGTATGCTCCATTGCCTCCAAAGGGAGCATTTGCAGTAAGTGAAAACAAGGATGACACTTGGGAACATTAGGATAATTAAATGGTCCTCTCAAAGAAAGACAAAGATTGCATGATTTCACATTATTGATATATCAAATAAATTCAAATTCATAGTCAAAGAATACAGTGTTTGACTGTCAATGGTTGGAGTGGAAGAAAATGGAAGCTACTGATTAGTGAGCGAGAAATTTCAGTCATGAAAAATACATTCTAGGTGTCTGCAGTGCTTAAATGCATACAATGTCAATGGCACTGTATGGAATACTTTATGAATTATTTTTTGGTCTTTTAAATACACCTATCTCGGTGCTCATCATTCCTGGTGGGGCTCAGGGTACCATATGAGGTGCCAAGATCAAACCAAGGTTTAGCGTGTGCAAGGTAAGTGTCCTACCCACTGTCTTATCTCTACAGCTCCCCCTGTATTGTATTGTTCAGTAACATGAGACCTGCCCTATTACATGTTTAAGTGTTCCTATCACAGCAAAAAACTGAAAACATAGTTTTATAAAACATGCCAACTTCAAAGTCAGAATACATGCAGTTTTATTTAGATAAAATTCTAGAAAATACTAATTAGACGCTAGTGACTGAAAACAGAGCGTGCTTCCCTGGAAGGTGGCAGGAAGAAAAAGAGAGATTACATTAGGGTCCAAGGACGCTAGGTTTTTATTTTTCAGAAAGAGATTTGAGGCACCATGATTTACAATGTCAATTTTCATATTATAATAGGGTTTTGTGCAGATGAGGTTCCCATACTACATCTTCGCCAGTGTCCAAGAAGCTTTTGGAGAGTGATTGTGGTGATGGTTCCACAAGCAGGTATACCAAGACCTGTCAAGTTGTATACTTGAAATACCACTGTAGAGTTGTAAGTTATTACCTTAGACCTTTTTTTTATAGAAAAAAAAATGTATGTGTTTTCTTTATCTGTAAGTGACTCGATAAAGATTGGCTCAGTCTCTTGCAAACCAATGCTCCTTTCAAGCTTGTTTCGTTCCTGTGAAACCACTCCTCCTCCTGGGTGGTCCTTGTGTCCTGTGCCGCGGCTCCTTGGGCCTGTCCTGGGGCCCGAGAAGAAGCCACCTGGTCCAGGGCTGAGAGATGCTGGCGAAGTGACAGCTGCTCGCTGAAAGGACACCATTCGTTCTTCCTCTAGGCATCGCTTGTGTATGATAGAAACACACGAAAATTCAGACAAAATTCTAATCGATTTTGCATGTGTGCCCCTTTATCCTTCCTTCTATTTTTCTCACCCACCTCCCCAAAGTCACCAGAATGTGAAAGGCTACATCTGTTCCTGCCAAAGCTATTTTGCAGTGCAATTAAGCATTCCTCACCTTGCTCCCCAGGAAGCTGGAGCCCGTGTGATCACCAGCATAATGGATGGGGCCCAGAGCCCCGGCCCAGGTGTGCGGAGGCTGAGTACACATCATGTGGGCGGGAAGACACTGCTTCTTGGCACGCACCCGGAGGCCGTCACTCTGCTCCTTGGGCCTCCACAGAACCTGGAGCAGCTGCTACCCGCTAGGTGACCGAGAAGACCTGCCATCGTTCACCTGCTCAGGCCAGCTGACAAATGGAATTGGCGTAATGCAGACTGAATAAACAGTTCTGCAGCCATTTCTGGCATCAGGTGGAGGGAAGAGATGGACGAGTTCATGGGCCTGGTGGGATTCTGCGGCTGGAAAGGAAAACTACTTAGAATTCACATCCAGGCACCGTGCAGCTCCTTTCAGAGAGCTTGACTGGCTCCTTGACATGTTATTCTGATGAATGATATCCATTTTCCAGCATGAATATAACAATTAACTCTAGCATATAACCCTTTGCAGATAATTGTTTAAATTGGTCATTGTAGTGCATTAAAACTAATGCATATGTTTAGACTCTATAGATATACTTAAATTATTATCACCAATAATAAGTAGTATTTAACAAGTAGCATGACAACTTGACTATGATGAAGTTTTTAAAGATGAATTTCTAATAAAATAAGAGACACAATGAAAATCTTGAATGTTGCATTCATATTAAACATTTTGAAACTACTATGTTCTCTAATTGGCTAGTCTCAACATTATTCCATCTGAGACCTCAATTTGTTCTTTAATGAATACCTCTATAAGAGGAAAACTTATATAGACTGACTTCCTTTGTACCCTTCTAGTTCAATCGTATAGCTATATTGTTAAAAATCAACTGAAACAGCCTATTTTAATTTTTTTCACTTCTATAACCAGTTCTGAATAGATGAACAGAAATAGCTCTTGTCATGTCAGAAACTTTAATTAAACCATTCTGAAAATAAGCATGTGGAAATACTAGCAGGATGCTAATTTAATCACACTTCCTCTCAGCTGTTTTTGTTGCTTTTCTGAGGTTAGGCTTAGCTATGCCCACATGGTTGTAGCCGAGACAGAGAAAGGCTTGGAGATTCAGAAAACCGTCCTAAGTTAAATGAGTCAGAAAGAGAGGGACACACAGAAAAATTGCATTCATCTGGGGAATATAAAATAACAAAATGGGAGACTAACACCCAAGAATAGCCGAGATAAGTACCAGGAGGTACACTCCATGGCTTGGAGGCCAGCTGCACATGCTGGGGGTGAAGGTAGTTTAGATAGAGAGGGGAGCACCAAGTAAAGGGTGTTTCACTAATAAAAATTAAAAAAATGATATTGAAGGGAAAAAAGAAAGAACACCGACATCTCCGATCTCAAGGATTACACACTAAAGTCAGGCGTGGTAGGTTTCAGAATCTTTATAAATTAGGAAATGTTCTAAGAGGCAAATGGGTCCCATGAAATGAAGTGATCTCTATTTACATACATATCTCATAAGTCTGTTTTACTTGGTTAAATCTTCCAGAGCTCATTAATTGCCAGGGTCTGTTTTACGCACTTACAAATATTTGCCTTTTCTATTTTTAACAGTGCTGTGGAGGGTTGATCTTCTGTTATTCATTTAAGATTAAGGAGATTAGCTAGCTTTCTTAAGATTATGGAATTTAGGTTTGAACTCTGAAACTCAGACTCCAGAGTCTGGGTTTGTTAATAGTATTTTGTCCACGAAATTTAAGAGTGCTTATCTGCAGGAACAGAATTCATGTCTCTCTATGCCTCCTTAGTCTGGAATCTCACCTTCTGCATAAACCTGATGTCACTCTCTGATCTTAATCTACTGATTGCTCGTGTGCCCGCCCCCATATGGCCCATGGAACTCAACTTTTCCATGTGTCTTATCAAGAATTGTTACAAGCTCCATCTTTGCTGGTTATGTTTGTTTTCTGTTGCTTGAATATTAACGAGGAATTCTTTATCTTCTCTAGTTATCAGCAATCAGGAATTACATAATTTGGCCCATTTCAAGTTGAGAAAGAAGAATAGAAGCACAGGTTTTCCCAAAGTGGTTGGTATTTAGTGTGCTTTGACTAGGCCAATGTTAAATTTTTCTCCAGATAAATCCAAGTGTTCCCTGACCTGCCAAGTAGGAATATGCCACATTGAGGCCACATTGAGAGAGTGAGTGATTTGTGTGTGTGTAGGTGTCGTACATTACAGCTATTTTGTTTTAGATTTTCTTCATCGTAATTCACAATCATCTTTAAGCCTCCATTCTCCCACCAACGCACTCACACAAATCTTTCTAAAGAGAAATATTTTATCTCCATAAACATGTACATTGGATACATGTTACATCTGAGATCTACACATTTTACCTTTTTCAGTGGTTGAAAAATAATGACACCTATGAGGTAGAAAGTCAATATTAATATTTTTGTAATATGATGTTAAATAAAATGCATTGGAAGCTAGGAAAAAATTTTAATAAAATGCATTGGAAGCTAGGAAAAATTTTTTCTAATGTAGCTAAACTTAGCTTGTAAAATGCCCTTATTGATATACACAGCATAGTTCATGGAATGATCTTAAACTTATTTTCTTTGTCATTTATATATACTT